>CATIWM010317271.1:0-11869 GCA_949671775.1 Mallotus repandus | reverse complement strand
ATGGAATGGATTGATACTTGATAATATTACATGCTTGAGAGTGTTATTTTTCATAGAATATTATGTTATTATTTACTGAGTTGCAGGCTCACTCCTCTGCATTATTTTTCAGGACTAGAAGAACTGTAGTCTGTCTTGAAGGACCAATTGCATCATTTGCACTAGAATTGTATCAGGTAGGTCAGAAGGAGGTCGTCCTCAGTTTTTCTTGAGCGTCATATGCTTAGTGAATTTTCATATCTTGTATTAAGGCTAGCGCATTGTATATGTATAATATAAAGAAAGATGTGAACTGCTTAAAGCTGTGTGTTTGTTAGTGTGTGATATGTGTTACATATGTAAAATTGTGAGTATGAAAAATTTGATATAAATAAATATGTTATGTGTTAGTCACATGCATACAATGTATGCTTGGCATCCTTAACAGGTGTCACAGATGTGGTCTTGAAATACATGATTCATTAGCCTTTGGTAGGTTGCTCCAGCATTTTTTAGTCCAAAGGGAATAACCTTATAACAATAAAGGCCTTCATGAGTAATGAATGATGTTTTCTCCTTATCTTCCTCCTTCATGGGGATCTGATGGTATCCTTGAGCATCAATGAAACTATAAAGATGGTGCCAAGTTATTAAATCTACCAACTGATCAATTGTTGGTAATGGATAGTTGTTTTTGGGGCATGCCTTATTGAGGTCCGTGTAGTCAACACACGTTCAGCACTTCTCATTAGCTTTCCTAACTAACACCACATTAGCTACCCACTCCGGGTGTGTGACTTCTCTTATGAATCCATCATCCAAAAGCTTTTTTATTTCTTTGGCGATCACTTTTTGCCTCTCGTATGAAAACTTCCTTTTTTTTTGGATTACTGGTTTTATTCCTGGTAGAATGTTCAGGCTATGCGATGCAATCTGAGGGTCCACCCCCATAATTTAGGCTGCTATTGAAGCGAAGCTATTAGAGTGTTTAGTCAGAACTTCCCCGATGTTTTCCTGATGTCTTTATTGAGCTCGCCTCCAATTATGGCTGCCTTCTCTTTTGTGATCTGTAATGTTTGGACTTGACCAACTGGCTCTAGATTGACACCTTATTTTTCAGTTTCTAAAGATGCCAGGGGAAAAGCTTCCAGTTGAGGTTTAGAAGCTAGTTGATAACACTGTTGAGCCATTGATTGATCTCCGAGTATGGTTATAACTCGATCTTCTAGAGGGATCTTTATGGTCAGCCTTCTAATACTCGTGGCTGCATCAATCTCATACAAGATGGGTCTTCTGATGATGTTGTTATAAGTAAGTGAAAGATCTATGATGTTGAACAATGATCGGGCTATTTTTGAATCTTATATTTCCCGATTACCGAATTCCATTTCCAATTCTACTACTCCCATAGGCTAGGTTATTCCTCCACAGAAGCTGGTGATGGGGTTTTTAATGATTTTGAGATTAGTAACTAAGCCTCCCATAGCTTGATAGGCGCTCTATGAGAGTGCATTGACAGCGCTTCCCTCATCAATCAAAAGCCTTTTCACCAGATAATTCTGGATGTATGCATTTACGACCAAGGCATCATTGTGGGGATGCTAGGCAAGTTCTCCGTCTTCTGGTCCGAATGTGATAGTTGGCCTTTGCAACTGGATTTCTTCTCTCTGATATCGTTTCATCCTTTTTTCTTTAGGTGCTTCTCCTCTAACTATCATGTTAATGACTCCAGCCACTTCATTCTAAGCCTTCTTTTTGTTTTAGACTTGTCACCATTCTCGTCTTCGGAGTATTGGTATCTCCTGTTTGTATTAGTAAATTTACCGAGTTTGCCATTTTGTATTATTTGCTCTATGGCTTTTTGTAATTCTTCGCAATTATCAGTGTCATGTCCATATTCTCGGTGATATTGACAATAGAACCTTATATCTGCCATTGCTCTTTTGCTAGGACTCAATCTTCTAGGCACGGGTATTCCTACCTCATTTGCTCTAATCCATATAAGGACTTGTAATTTTAGAGTATTCAGGGGTGTATAGTTTTCAATTTCCTTCCTGAATCCCTCTGCTAGGCCTTTGAAATAAGGAGGGCTCTAGGTCTTCTTAGCTCAAATCTTTCTTCCTTTTTAAAGGGTAGTCTGTCATCGTCCTACCGTAGCCTTCTGTCTTCATCGAGTTTAATCAATTTCATTGCCATAAACATGACTTCAAAGAAAGTTTTAGGCTCTTTAGTCATAATTTTATCTTTGAGCTTCCCTAATCATGTCCCATTTTTCATAGCCTCTATTGCCACTTCATCACTTAAATTTTTTATCTACATAGCGACCTTGTTGAATCTGTCAAGATAACTCCTTAGTGACTCTGAAGCTTCTTGTTTGCACATTCTGAGATCATTTACATTCTTTACAGGTGGGACGTTGGTGATTAACCGAGTTCTGAGCTTCTCAACTAACTCTTCAAAGGACGAGATAGAATTCTTAGAAAGTTGATGGAACCACCTTTGAGCAGTCTTAGTAAGAATGTTGAGGAAGACGCCGCATAGGATCCCGTCGTTTACATTCTGAAGCTTCATCTTAGTTCAGAATGAAGAAAAATGGATGATCGGATCTCCTATTCTGTCAAATTGATCCAGTTTAGGTAGCTTTCTGTTTTAATAATCCTGCTTAAGAAGGGTGTTGTTCCTTGTAAGATACATTCGTCTTCCTTTCTCGGCCTAGTCCAGGCTTTCTGAATTACTTATTCTACTTTTTGAACTATTTGGGAGTCATCTAAGGCAGGACGATTTGTGCTTGATCCTTCCAGATCTTTCTGAGCTCCTTTGTCTCCCCCAAGGGCGCTTTGAGTTACAACAGGTGGTATGATCGCATTATTCTCTGGATTAGCTATCTTAGGATTATTTTCTTGAATTAAGGTGTTCAATTGCTGCTGCATGAGGGCTATCTGGGCTTGGATGTTTTGAATTATCTCCTCTTTATTTGTAGTAGGTAGATTGAGTTTTGAGCTACTGTGTTGAGGTCTGGCATATTTGTAATCGGTGTTCCCGAAAGGCTTTGAAAAGGCACAAAAGGGATGGGTCTGCTAGTATGATGCAAAGGAGTATAAAAAGGAAAGCTTGTGCCGGGTGTTGCCCATCCATGGGTGACTCTAGAAAAAGGGATTTGGGATGACGGTCCCCCATGATGAATAAGGGCCAATGGATCAATTAGTAGGATAGGGGCGAACAGGTTGATGGGGAGAATAGAGGCTGATAGGTTGATAGATAGCGGAGTGGAAGGGTTGATAGGAGCTTCTGTGTCTGAGGTTGCTCCTGAGGAATTAATCTGAGTATCAGCAGTTGGTGGGCTTGATGCCATGGAGTGAACTTTTACTTCAGCTCAGTAGATAATAATGGCTTTAACTCAAAAGTTTCCCACATACGGTGCCACTTGATAACTTGATTTCAGGACCTCCGAGTATGGGTCCTGCAAGCGATCAAGAAGAGTAAGGTGAGATGTGGGATTTCTCCCACAAACCCTCCGATGCCTAAGTTAGAGAGGGCAGAGAGAGTGTGTGTTTAGAGAGATAATGAGAGAATAAGAACTTAAAAGAATAGAATAAAATAGAATAAAATAGAATGAATAATTTGAGGGGAGGAGAGGAGTATTTATAGAGAATAAGATGTTCAAACCTGAGAGGAATATGATTCCTCTTCCTTATAGGTTTTGTCTTTGTTTGCGGCAATTCCCCTTAATCTGGAAGTCTTCCGAGTGTGGGACTCTTCTTGATGAGGAAGACTCTTTTCTACTTGCATTTGGTTCTCCTTGTTCTGTAAGTTACTCTAATTTAGAAATACAAGTTTATTAGTTTGAATAGAAATATACTTGAGGGGTATCAATTTTAATAAAAAAAAAGATGACTTTAATTATTTTTCTTACAATAAATATATTTGCCACATCAACTAAATGAGTCGAACAATAATTTTTGATAGCTATAAAAAGGTTTTGATTGTTTTTATGAGTAGTTTAAGTGATAAAATATAAAGAGTAGAATTCAAACTCCTACCATTTTATTCTCTCTTTCATAGTAATGAATTAAACTATTTTATCAGCTAAAAAAGTTTAATAAAAAAATTGTAATAAAAATAAATAAGTAAATATATAATTGGGGTCCTAGTCTCCAATCGCATTAAAAATTAATATAATCAATCCATGGTTATATAATATTTCAATTAAACAACCATGCATGATGTCACAAATAATATTTTTCTGATAAATTAGTCAAACAAGTTTCCACCAAGTGTGAACGAGTAGACTTCAAATTTTTTTTTTCCGAGTTTAACTTATTTGTTGGATAATCTCAATTTAGAAATGCTTGTTAATGCACATCCATGATAATCTCAATTTAGAAATGCTTGTTAATGCACATCATCTTGATATTATTGTACTGATTTTTACTATGGTGCAAATGTTTGTATTTATATAAATAAAATTAGAACTATTAAATTTATTTTTATTTAATTATAACTATTTATTACTTTTATGCACTAATACCTATAAAATATATCAATAGTTGTAATTAAATTAATAGTAATCTAACAGTTTTAATTGTATTTATATAGATACACATATTTATATTGTGGAATAATCTATTGTACTCTGCCAGCAATTCGTTATTTATTTATTTATTTATTTTTGCCAAATACATACTTTCACCCCTAAATCTTTTCACTTTAATCTATTTTACTTTCAACAATCATTTTTTTTTTAAAAAACAAACTTTAAACTACTATTTTGAACTCTTATCACCCTAAATTCACTGGCATATAAAAGCAGTGTATACAGACAAGAGCAAGAGCGTGAAAACGCAAAAAATGCTAGGAACACATACTAAAAGGTGAATGTTTTATTCTTATCTTTAAAAAAAAACAAAACTCCAAATTGATTATCCCCTCCTTCTACTTGAATTCAATGATTGAATGAATCAAACAATCTGCTCATTCAATCGTTGCAAACAATGGTTTTCCTCTCATTCACCATCATTTTCTTATTCCAAAAAAATTAACTCCTCTAATTGAACTAGACTCATGAAATTGTAATCAAATAAACCTCTCTTTCTAATTTATGAGGAATTTTTGTACCCTTTAGTATAGTAGCCATGGATTGCTCAAATCAGTTACAATCAGCATCAATTGATAAGAGAGATAGTAGTGTTACCTCATGACTTAGCCACTTCTCCTACAAATGTGGTGGTAACATATTCTTGATGAAAAAAATTGGGTATTTATAATGAAGCAAATTAAGAGATTATTAAAGAAGAAAGATTAATTGGGAAAACATTAGAAGTTAGGTCAGCGACAAAAACAGAGGGAAATGGATCTTTGAGACGTGTAAAGAAAAAAAAACAGTGATTACAAAGGATAATCGATAACCTCAAAAAATATTGTAATTTTTTTTATTTAAACGGATAAAAAAAAAAGGAAAATTTTGTAATAATTTTATCATTGATTTTACATAAGAAGAAGATGGAGAATAAGAAGAAGAAGAAGATATTATGGTGGTTGAGATGTTTATGTCTTTTTCTGATATAAATGAGAGAGGAAAAATACAATGAAAGAGAGAAATTACAACCCAATTTAGCTTACTATATTCAACTTATTATTATTATTTTTTAACTTGTGTCGCTTTGAGGACGACTTGAATCACAACTTCATTGTCAACGAGTGTATATTATGGTTATTGATACACATAGATAATCAATAGTTGTAATTAAATAAAAATTAATCTAACAGTTTAAATTTTATTTATATAAATATAAATGTTTGTACCGTAGTAAGATCCTCAATTTACAACTATTATAATCATCAACAATTATTATTATTATTATTATTATATATCTCCTAAGAGTGGCTAGGTAAGGACATTTTAGTTCAAAATTTTGTACTCCCTAAAATTTGAACCGGGGACCTTTAAACTCCAAGGATTTCCTCTTAGACCAATTGGTCTAATAAATGCATCAATTATATTCTTATTAAATGTTAAATAAATCTAAAATGGAATTTTAGAGGTCTCAAATAAAATAACAATAGAAATAGAGGAGTTAGATGAAAAAATATGGTAAAGTTTAGGAGTGAAATGAAGCATTCACCATTTTTTGAATCTAATTATTCATGAATTTTTAAGATGGCGGTTATTCTTTAATTAAAATCAAATCGAAAGTGATTTAATTAATATTTTTACTCATGATAATAGAAAAAATTATAAATTTGAAGTTTTAAGTCATTATATATTAATATTAATAAAAATGTGTCACCTTCATAATAAAAAATAAAAATAATTATTTTAATAAATAGTTAGTTCACAACCTTTTGAACCACAATTAGTAAAGGATATCAAAATTTTTTAAATTAGTTTCATTATAATTTCTGTTGCTTTTATTGCAAGCGTAGGTGGGTATGTGCATATGTACTAGTGGATATCTGTTGATTGTGCATATGCATATGTACTAGTGGGTATCTGTTGATTGGGGTAAAATGTAGGAGAGGGTCCGGAAGTTTAACTTTATTTTAATTTAGTAACTAAACTTTAATTTATACTTTTTTAGATAGCGATTTTTTTTTTGTTTTACTGTAATCACTTGAAAATTTTTTGGTATCTAAACAATCCATAATTTATTTTAATTCAGAATTAAAATTTTATTTTCACAAATAATTTCATATTTTCTATACATTTAAAGAAAATAAAGAAAAATTTAAAAATCATTTTTTTATGCCGATAAGAGCAAACTCATTTTAAGTGGTATTGGAGTCTAGGAGAAGGTAAACTTCTATTTTTTTAATTTTTGAACTAAATTGAAAAGATAAAAAGATGAAAGGATTAAAATAGTTTTAAGGAAAAATTTGGAGGATAAAAAACTTTTGATATTATCTTTTTTAAAACAAAATTGTGAAGTTAGGTACTAAAATGAAACAAATTAAACTTTAGTATTCAAATTATAATAAGTGTGAAGTTTAGTGACTATTATTACATTTCACCCATTGATTAGGCATCTATTACTTTTATTGCAAGCGCCGTGTGTATGCATATATGTATGGCTTCGTATTTTCTATCAGTAGTTTAAGTGACAAAATATATGAACATTCATATGTAAAGAGCAGAATTTAAACATGTTCAATCTTATTATTTTTCTTGTGATAGAAGAGTTAAACCATTTCGATTAGCTAAAAAAATGTATGACTTTGTAGTGTTGATCTCCATTGATTTGGGCATCTGTTATTTGATGAAGAATTAATTGATAAAAATATTAAAAGTTCAGCATAAGAATGTTCTGATTGACAAAAATTAAATATATGTGAAAAGAATCAAGTATACTTTTCTTCAATGTTTTCTTCTGAATTGTCTAGAAGACTAGATATAGATAGTCTGAGATTGTTAAACACAGATTTGGAAATATTTCTTAAAATTTACTTCTTAAATTATATTATAATATTTAAATATAAGACACTTATAAAATATCACCAATAAGAGTTCGTCTTCTTTGATTTTCAACAACATGAGCATATATATACATTTGATGTAATGAGCACATATGATACTAATTGAATTTAATGAGTACTAATAGTTATATGTGAATTAGGTTTAAATTAACCAACCACATCGATGATTGAAATCAACTGATAAAAAATTATTTTCATTTAAATAACGTTTTAAATTTGAAATATAATATATATATATTCACGTTAAATTAATTATTGAAAAATTATCATATTTTTATAATTTTATTTGAATTAAGTTAAATTAATTAGAGTTTAATAAATTTCAGATACTAATAAATATAAAAAACTTAATTTAAATTAGAGAATCATGTGTGAACTCTTATAGTCTTCTTAAAAAATGTATGAGTATTTTATTGATGGATAAATAATGTTAAACTTTGACGGCCTAATATTGACAATGTTATTGGGTTTTTGAAATTGTCCTTTAGTTAACGTCTTCCAATGAAGTGCGAAAGCTTTGGATGCAATGCATGGTAATGTGAATTGAACAAGTTCATTGACCAACTATTAATTACTTGTCAATGATAGCTAGTTCATCACATTGCCTATCCACATCATTTTGAATTGCAAGAAAACATTTGCTTGAAAGTTGAATCATCTAACTCCAGCAGACACTTTTTTTTAATTAAATATGAAAGATTAGAACTTGAGATCTAAATTTATTTCTATCAAGATTTTTATCATTTTATTTATTTATTAGTAATACATATATAACGAAAAAATTATGTATTAGCAAGCAGAAAAGCAATTAAGCAGTTATTTTTATTATAATATTTTGAAATGTATAGTTCAAATATTACTGTCATTAATTTATAAAATTTATTTTTATTTAATTTAAAAGAATAAAATGAATATTTTTTTGTTATATAGTATATTAATATTTAAATTATTTAATTTTTTTTATTAATAAAAGGTATTATTTATTACTCTTACTCCACATAAAAAAAAAGAACTCAAATTTTACCAACATTTATTGATTCAGGTAGTAAAAAGTCTAAATAAGATTTCAAATTAAGTATTGTGTATGGAGAAAAACATGTTGTGAGTGTTTTTTTTTCCTAATGAGGTCTATTCAGTTTAAATTTTAAAATAATCAAAATTCAGATGACTACGGGATATTAGAACATCAATTTTTTTTAAAAAAAAAAAAGCTTAAATTTTTCTTGCAATAGATTTACTAAGTGCATTTTTTTAATAGAACATCTTCTTCTTCTTTAAAAAAAAATGGGAAGAAAAAGTGGATTTCTTTTTAGTTTACATAACTAAGAAAAAAGACGTGGGATTAGATATTTTGGATGAGTTTTGATATCTTTTCTTTGGCCATACATATATACTTCCTCTATTCTTTTTTAATTATCGTTTAAGAATTATGCATATATATTAAGAAATATAATTAATATATGTATAAAATACTATACTACCCTTATAATAATTCTCTCAATTAATTATTAGTTTTGTATATTTTCAAAAGTAGTGTATGTATAAATAAGAATATAATAGGAAAAAAAATAATTAAAATGCATTACTAATTGAAAATGTCAAATAAATTAAAATAAAAAATTTAATCTAAATCGATAATTAAAAAGAAACTGTAGAAGTATATAAATATATATATATATATGATAAGAAAATGAATAGGGTCTTTTGTTGGCCATTTTGTTGTGCCTTCACATCTATAAAAAAAAATGATTGGAAGCGTAAGTTAAAGTTGTGCCCACATCCATAAAAAATGATTGGATGCACAAGTTAAAGTGGTATCGTTGAGTTTTTTTTTTTTTAGAATTCAGTTTCCATTAAAAAACAAAGCATACACCCTAAAAAGGGGGAAATAAGGATTCTTGCCCTGAGTAAGAAAACAAAATTAGAGGATGAAAATATATCATCCTTGTATAGAGGCTACTCCATCAGTAACTACTATCAGACTAATTAAAATAGTACATAACCTAATTTAGGTTTCACCGGATCAAGTTTTACTTAAATTAAATCACTTGGGTTATGGACATGACTGTTTCCATGAGCTGTTGTTGCAGTAACTGTTTGTCAGAATCTTCTCCTCTGAATCATCCAAGCTCCAGTATACATTGCACCGCTGATGCCGAAATCGGTACACGCTAGAGCAACCACCGACAACCTTGAGAAAGAGCTTCTTCCTTCCTTCCTTGCTTATGACTGACTTCTTCCAAATCTAGAAACTGCTTTCAGCAAACTGCACCTTTAAGCAGACAAAACATGAAATTAAACCCACATCCAAATATGGGATTGAACCCATATCAACACCAAAAAATTATTTATAAGATGAGTTAAAAGCTCATTTTGATTTGAGGTCTGAACCCAAATCAAGTTAAACTACTATTAATATTGTAGAGAATAAAATTTTTTGGGTGATCAATGAAAAAACCTCGTTACAGGAGGAAAAGGAGACGATATATTATATCATGTAATTTAAATATTAATGAATTATATAACAGAAATAATTATATTATTTTAAATCTTTAAATTAATAATAATAAAATTTAAATTTTACACTTTAAAATCTTACTGAAGAAAAATTATCATTCGAACTCTTTTCTCAGTCTCAATCTAATTAAATATTTTCAAGCATATGTAGAGGACATAGCAAGTTTATGGCATGTTAGTTTTGTTTGGGCAGTTTGGTCGAGAATTTGGCACAATAAGAGTAATAATGGAGAAAGCTCGTCCTTTTGGGAACGGAGCAAGCTTTTCAACAACTAGCAATGGCAATATTTTCCAATCCAATAATATAGGATTCTGTTAAATAAAAATAATATATTACTAAATAAAAATAATATATCAATAAATAAAAAATAATGACACACTTTCGGTTTTATATCGTTCATTCGTTACCTGTTTGCTTAGTAATTAACCCATTACAAAAGAATAAATAAATTAAACTTAGATGCAAAATTAAAATAATTTCTTTAAAATAAAAAATAACAGGTTATGTAGCACTATTGTTAATAAATTTAAACTTGTATAATTAATGCTTTGAATTTAGATGATATCTAGATTTAAATATAAAAATTCTATGTAATAATATAAAATTTTATGTAAATATAAAAATCAAACTCATGATTTTATTAATTTAATTTTCTATAGCATATTATCAAATTACATAAAAATTATATTAATGAATATAAATAGAAATTATTGCAAAACATTAACACTAAAACAATAAATGAATTTTAGTTTATACAAATATGAATAACAAAAAATATATTTTTAATTAATGAAGTGGCCAAACATTAATGTCGATTATAAAATTCAAACCATACATCTTTTAGCATTTCTTTAGCCTCATTCTTCTTAAGTTCGAGTTACTGCCAAATAGAAAAATTAAAATTAAATTTATTATTGGCGGTGCATGTGGAAACCAGACCAACCACATCAACATGGTAGTGGTGAATATGATTAAAGTAGTAGTACAACCAATGATTGTAGTACTAATATTTTCAATAATACAATTAAATAGAAAAGAATATCATCAACACGTGGGACACCTCAAATATATTCTCTATTTTTGTTATTCTTGATATTTTTCAGTAATTCAAAATTTATTGAACAAAATCCATACACAATCACGATAAAATAATAGGCGAAATGCTCATTTTTATCTCTAAATTTTTATCTTTTCGGTCTATACCGCCTTCGTCCTAGAAGGTCCTCGCCTAAACGCTCTGTCCATGACCTTGAACCACCACTACCTCGACTTTTCAAAAAAATATCCAACCACCACGATCACAACAAAGCTCAAGAACATTTTGAGGAGTGACAGAATTTGAACAAGTGTCGGCCAAATGCTCACTTTCATAAAAATGATGTGTGTCTGTATATATATGTGTGTGGGTAGCTATGATTAGTTTATTGAGATTATACAAAATCTTTCAAATTTATTTTTTGATTAAAAATTGTAGTTGTGTCTAAATAATTTTCAGGGTATATTTTTCATTGATAGAAAATCAAAGAATTTAATACTAATGCATTGTAAAATAAAAATATGACAGAATTTGAACCATATATCTTTTGAAAAAAGTGGCTATATCATAACCCCTCACTATTTAAAAAAAAAAAATTTTTTTTAGTACACACTAAAAATAATTATGTAAAATAATCTCTAGGAAAATTAAACACTATTGAAAATACATTCTTCTTATCCATTATAGATTTTGACTAAATTAATTTTCTTGAGAGTGAGTTTTATGTGTTGGTTTTTATGATTATGTTAATTTTGTCATGTGTGATCTATAAATTAGATTGGGATTGAATTTTTAAAAATTTTAATATTAAAATTCATAAATTTGCAAATATTTACCAAAGATGATCATTTCAACAATTAAAAAAA
>CATIWM010317253.1:0-16769 GCA_949671775.1 Mallotus repandus | reverse complement strand
TTATACATACTTATCTATTACTCAATAATTAATTTGACCGATTATATTCACAAATGTTTCAAATTGAAGTGACGAGAAAACATGAACCCTGAAAAGAAACTATAGTTTGTTGGCAACATTATCCAAAATTTGTTCATGATTATATTATTATAATCTTTCCAAAAAACATCATGATTAATTTGGCAATCATGACTCATTTATATCAATTCATCATTCACTTTTTTTTTTTTGAATTTTGCAATTTTTATTGCTCAAGACGCCCGGAGGCAGTAACATGATAGAGCCAGACAGATAGTCTAATGGACTAGCACTTACTCAGTTGATATAGTGAAACTCAAATAATAAACCTAATCTAACCAAATTTCACAAGTGACTTTTGCTAATAAAAGGAAAAAAAAAATAGAAGTCTACTGGTTTAGTCAGATCCTTGCCATTGAAGCTCTTTTTGCAGAATCACTACTCTGCGACTCAGTAAGATCTAGATCAACCAACTTCGCAACTCCTTCAGCAGAGACCCGGCTGCGCTACCCTTGCTTCATTTTTTTTTTTTTTTTTCACTAGAAAAACTAAAGTTTCAGCAGCTCCAAACTCCAAGCACCAATAGAGCTAAGGATAACAATTACCAACACCATACCAAAATAATATCAGAACATCAAGAAGTTAGATCTAAATCTAGCACTTAGATTATTCAAACACTAAAATCTCAGATCTGAAAACTAAGAAAATAGATCTTCAAATAACTAAATTATTAAAAAATAAAGATGAAGGGTGAAAAAAGAGAGGTGGGAGGGTGATTTTTGGCCAAAACAATGGCTAAAAACCACTCTCTCAAAAACTAGCAGATGAAGAGGAATGACGATTTCTATAGAGAAAAAGTTTCTAATTAATAATTCATCATTCACGTTCTTTCTCATAAATATAATCAATGATAATATTAAAAATTTAAGGATATAATTTGTGAGAATATAGTTAACAGTAATTTTTTTTAAGAGTATTTTGAGGTGTAGAGTTTGAATTCTGATATCATCGATTTAAAAAATAAAGATTATCACAGATCATTAATACTAAAATTATATGACCTTCCTATTTATCACAAAAATAAGGATATATATAGAGTAACAATATCAGCAATTATCATAATATAAAATAATATTCAGTTAATTAATTCTTTAAATAATGAGTAATAACTAATCAGACCTTTAAGAAAATGGCTTCGACAGCTATTAAAAAAAATATAAAAAAATAACAATAGCCAAAAATAGATAAATTTAATTATAAATCAAAAAATTCACAACAGTCACAACGTGGAATCAGTGGATATAATCAACTTAGAGCTGAAAACAACAAATTAATCCTCCATTTTCTCGACTATATTCTACCATTTAATTTCCCACCATTCATATGCCCTCAAAACCAGGACCTCCCATTTCTCTTTTATAATTTCGTAATTTTTACAGCTCCATCTCATCAACTTTCTCACCTTGCATCCTTTCTTCTTATTCTTCTATTTTTCCCTTCAACGTTTCACAGTTGCACCTCTCTTTTGCTGCCAAAATGGTATGTTCTTTAATCCCTTTTCTATATTTTCTTACGTATTAAATGGTTGTTGAGACTTTTGTAACCTTAATAATCTTATCCAATTTTATGGATTTTAAATAACGACTATTCAGATAAAAAAAGTAATATGTATCACTTACATTTGTGTTTATGTTGCAAATATTTATTATTTGATTTTGGAGAATATTAGATTAACATTGATAAAATTATCTTGATGATGGATATATGTTTATACAAATTTTATTTTGAGTTTTATTCTCTTCATTCATAAATGAGAAAAAGATAGCAGATTATTAAAATAAGGGACAATGATATATGTTATGAATTACGACATGAACAGTATGTAACAATTCGAGTGAAATCATTATATTGCTCCATAAACTTTTTGATAACTTTCAAAAATATAGATGTGCAATTTAATAATTTTACACGACTCGAGACGCATTATTCATATTGTGAACTACGACACCAGGAATTACCGTAAAAGAAGTCCCATTATATGAAAGTTATAGAAAGTTTTATCATCAATAAGGCTATTTTTTTATATATATATGGAACAGGCGAATTCGTCATCTGGAATGGCTGTTCATGATGATTGCAAGCTAAAGTTCTTAGAACTAAAAGCGAAAAGAACCTATCGATTTATTGTGTTCAAGATCGAAGAGAAGATTCAACAAGTGACCGTTGAAAAATTAGGGGAACCTCAAGAAACTTATGAAGATTTTACTGCAAGTTTGCCCACCGATGAGTGTCGATATGCTGTGTATGATTTTGATTTCACAACTAAAGAGAATGTCCAGAAGAGCAAAATTTTCTTCGTCTCATGGTAAAGTATATACTATATATGATTATGGGATCACATATGTATAATTTTAGGGTTTGAGCAATAAAAATATAGCATGTATTTATATACTACAAATTTATATGTTGCGTATAATGCACCTAAATTTAAATAAAAAAATTTCTATCTTTTGATCCATTCTCTTGATCTATATACTGTTTTGATTGGTTTTAAAATAATTTATTTATCAAAAAATATACTATTTTTTTAAAAGTTCTTACATATTTCTAGATATATTATATCAAATGATTAAATTTGTGGTACATAATACACATGTCATATTTTAACTGATTAATTAGGTGTAAAATAAGTGAAATATATATTATAGTCTAACTATTATGTGCAATACTTTAAATCCAGGCAAGAATTTTCTTTCCTTTTTTTTTAAGGGGGCTTGCATTTTTTGTCATTACTTATCATCCAAGGCAACAATCTTAATGAAATTTTGTTTTTGTTTTTTTAGGGCTCCTTATACATCAAAGGTGAGAAGTAAAATGGTGTATGCAAGTTCAAAGGATAGATTCAGGAGAGAGCTTGATGGTGTTCAAGTTGAGCTGCAAGCAACAGACCCAAGTGAGCTGAGTTTTGACATTGTTAAATCTCGAGCTATTTAAAGACCAACTACGTGTGTTTTCTCAATGAACTGTGCTCCAATTTATGTTCAGCAACAACATTTATATATCTAGCTATCCTTCACTCTTCTTCCGTCTCCATACTTTGCCATGTTATTAATTATAGAGTGGTGATCATGAATTAAGGCTCATTTACTTTGTTGCACGTAGATTTTGGTGAGATTAGGGCTTTGCTAATCGCTTTCTATTGGTAATTTTTTTTTTTTATCTTGTATAGTTATATATATTTATATAAACGGCCTAAACATTTTCTAAGTTTATCAAATTTTCAATAAAATATCAAACTTTTTCGTTTATTTTACCTAGCAACCATACTCGCCCTTCATCTAATGCCAATTTTATTCTGTCCATCATTTTTTATGGGGATGAATTTTGTATAGTAGCTAATAGTTCTAAATGGGAAAGACTGAAAGAATTTCAGTTTTAAAATCAAATTAACTTCATATAACAGATCACCATTTCATAGCATGTTATGGTCAGAAAGAAAACCCTTCAATTCAATATTTTGTTCATATTGTGTCTAAATTTGTTTTGTGATACATATGTATTAATTTAAACCATTGTTTTTTAAGTCTAAATTCATTTTTTAAAGTTCACTATCCCTGACTAATTTAGTTAGATTTGAGTAAAATTATAAACATAATAAAAATTTTATAAGAATTAACAACTATATATACTATAATTTAAATTTAAAATATTATTAAATAAAAAAAAGTAAATCAATGGCAACTAATCCCAAGAGTTAATTGAATCATCATTAGTTAAAATGTATTTTCAAGAAAACATTAACTTAGAAATCTACTCAAAATGGTTCATCATACATGAACACGATTCTTCTAACATATAAAATTAAAGTTGAAGTTAAATAAATTCGTATTAAAAATAGGTCAACCCATTTATGATAAAATTTAATTCTGTCGTGAGTTGATATATGAACTTATTTACAATCCATTAAATTATACATGTTGTGTTGGATTGTCTCAACCCGACACAACACGAGACGACCCATAAAGAATTCATATAATTTATTATGATTTTAATTAATAAATTAGTCATTTATTATAAATTTTTTATAAAAATAATTTTTTAAATTGTATTATACAAATTATTAAATTATAAATATTATTTTTATTTTTTTTAAAAAATAATATTTTATATATTATAAATATTATGCAGGTTGTTAAATTTTAAGATCCGCACAACTCATTTAAATAAATTACACGTGTGGTGTTTGTGTAACCTCTTTAATTTTTGTATCATATTAAAATTGAAATATTTAATACAATTATTAAATGGATAGTGTTCATGTTGACCCTAATCATGTTAACAAAGTGAGTCAACCCGACACGAACACGACCCACCAACCCGTTTTGACACTTAGTTTACATGCTTAATTTGTATGTATATAGAAATCTTCATTTCATTTGGATTAAGTAATAACTAAATTAAAAAACAACAAACAATGATCAATTAATGTCATGTAAAATAGTAAAAATAAAATCAACCTAACAATGAATAGATGTTCTAATTAAAATTTAAAATTATACAAAGATTTTATTAAAATCAATAGAAAAATAAATTACAACGGACAATTTAACATGATTCTAAAAATTTTTTGATTAAATTTTTGAAAATTAAAAACCAAATCACTACTTATTAAAAATCGAAATTTATAATTTTTTATTTAATTAGATTTGATTTAAATTAAGGAATTTGGGCAATTTGTGAAAACTCCCTCTATCCAACTGGGATGCTAATATTAGCATGAGGATGTTTCTGAAATATAATATGACGGTTGGATTCAATTTGTAAAAGTAGAAAAACAAAAGATTTAAATAGAAATATTAAATTGCCATTTGCCCCTCAGAAACAACTTTAATTGCCATTTGACACAATATACGGTATACCCACATCATGACAAATGACAAATAACAATAACATCGCATAAAACGACCTCGTTTTGGGATAAATCCTTCTTCAACCACTAGCTAGGGTTTTACTTTTATACAATCCACAACTGCTTTGCTCTCTACTCTGCAAACCCTAGCAATGGAGAACTCTCTGTCTCCGTCGTCATCAACACCTTCATGTTGGAGCAACATACTAAAGAATCCGCCCCCGCAAAACAAACCGAACCCGAACCCAAACCCGATAAACAAAGTTTTATCGGTGGGGAGCTGCAAGTCATCAAAAGGGATATCGGTGGCGGTAATTGATGCTAACGCTGTAATCGAAGGCGGAGAAAAGCTTCATAATTTAGCTGATAAGTTCGTCACTGTACCCGAAGTTCTCGCCGAGATTCGCGACCCTGTCTCGCGTCACCGCCTCTCCTTTATACCTTCCTCCATTGAATCTTTGGAGCCTTCCGCTGATGCTCTCAATAAAGGTAGGAACTTTACGTAGTTTTTAATATTATAAGATCAAACATAGGTGGAATTTGCTAATGAATTCAGTTATATGTGAAGTTGATGCAAGATGAGGTAGTATCCTGAGTGCTTACAGATTTTAATTTTTTGCTGTGGTAGTTATCAAATTCGCGAGGGCAACAGGTGACTTGCAGACTCTGTCGGATGTTGACCTTAAGCTCCTTGCCTTAACCTACACTCTGGAGGCGCAGATACATGGAACAAGCCAAATTAGGGATGCTCCTCCTCCTATTCATACAGTTAAAGTGAAGAGGCTGCCTGAGAAGGACATGCCTGGATGGGGTTCTAATGTTCCTAATTTGGAAGAATGGGAAGCACTAGAGGAAGAATCTGGGGATCGGTCGAATGCTAACTCGAGGATCCTTCCCTTAAAAGAGGTGAGCTTGAACACTATTCCTGTAGATGGCCAATCTGAAGATGGTTCGGCGGTAACAGGAAGTGAAGTGCATTCTGAGAATCATGAGGATGTTGAACATGGTGTGAGGAAGCATAGAAGATATCCACCAAAGAAAAAAGAGATCAGTATTGAAGGGAAGAAGATGGTAGCAGATGGAATTGATGCATCTCAGGGACAATTTGATGATAATGCTGGTGACTGGATGCCTGCTGTTAGTCGAAGTACTCATAGAAGGTTTCTTAGAAGGAAAGCTAGACGTGAATATAATGAGGCATTAATTGAAAGAGATAGCCATCAAGATATGGAGAGAAATACAGAGAGGGATGATATCAAAGAAACTACTATTCAGGATTCACTGATGAATCAAAGTTCAGAAAGTGTAGATGCTGGAAATGGGATATCTGAGGGTAGTGAGGTGAAGAATGGTGATGAAGATCTCAGCTCAATGCTGAATCAAATGAGGCTAGAAGAAGACTCATTGAAGGCTCTTCAAGAAGGAAAGGAAGAGAACAGCAATCCAGTGGGGTTTGAGTCTACTGATAACATGGTTCTCGAAGCTTCTTCTGACTGCAATGCAAATGTTGCTCTTGAAGAAGGTCAAGCTGATATTGGCAATGGAGAACTAGATCACTTGGAGATCTTAAGTGAGACCAACGAAAGCATTGATGCATCACATGGTGATGATGATACTAGTGAGGAGAGCTGGATGCTTAGATCCTTGTCAGAGTCTAGTGTAGCTTGTGTTACTAGTGACTATGCAATGCAGAATGTACTTCTGCAAATGGGATTGCGACTGCTGGCTCCTGGAGGAATGCAAATACGCCAGCTGCACAGGTATTAAATTAATGCTTACTTAAATGTGAGCTTATACTTATGTAATTATTAGGTTGTGTAAGTTAAAAAAGTTTTTCTTCACTTATTATTAAGATTCTTGTACTTTCAGGTGGATATTGAAATGTCACGCTTGCTATACTGTGACCGCCGAGATTGGGAGAATTTTCTGCCCAAAGTGTGGAAATGGGGGCACTTTAAGAAAGGTAGCTGTTACAGTTGGCGAGAATGGAATCATTCTGGCAGACCGTCGTCCGCGAATCAGTCTGCGTGGTACAAAAGTAAGTGCATGCCTTAACTGGAAAAGAGTGTAAAAATTAAATTTATGGGAGCAAATAGCAGGATTTTCTGCTGTTCCTTGCATGTATTGACTTCAATATATATCATAAGGTTGATGCATGTACCTGTGTGTTGGACAGTTGTCTTGTATGCAGCACTTAGTTTGCCTTGTGCCTTGTTCAGTGGAATCTATTACACTGTGTTTTGGATTGTGCACGCTTGATGTGCGTATTGTCCATGAACATGCTTCTATGTGCGGTTAGGCAATTCTAATGCATGTAAAAGTTTATGATACTTCTGAAATTTGTTAACATTTTGCTCCATGCAGTTTTCACTGCCTTCGCCGCAAGGAGGAAGGGATGCCATTACTAAGAACCTCATTCTGCGGGAGGATCAACTCCCACAAAAATTTCTTTATCCTAAGACAAAGAAGAAAGTGAACAAACAGGTTGGTCCGCTTAATATTTGTTGCCATCATTTTGACATTTTTTGCATCAGTAGATTTGTTTGCACATTTTTACTTTTGTTGTATTTAGTTTGTTATGGTATTTAAGTAACCTGAAGCTGATGTATTTAACACAAAATTTAGGGAGATGACTTCTTTGCTCCAGATGACATCTTCATCCACCATACTGATAAAAAAGCTCCCTTCCAGCCACCAATAAGGAAAGCATTAGCGGTTTTCAGCGGAAGGAGGAATCCCAATGATAACCACTACTCTCGTCCTAAGAAGTGATGGCAGTTTTACATCTTTTTAATTAATTTAATTGTTTTTTAATTTTTTTTTTGGATTGAGCAGCTGTAATTGAAAGTAAATGAATGTAGTTTTATTCCTTGTGTTGACAATGGATGACATCAAAAGTGTCATATATATAAGTTTGCTCATATATGAGTACAATTTTGGTTTTATTCACCCAATGAGGACCTGTTCGTGTGATGGAAATGAATACAAGGAAAGAAATGCTTTCTCTTGCTAAAGAAAACTAGATTGTTGCTCCTACTTTCCTTTTTTGTAGTTCTAGTGTCACCACCGATGAGGAAAAAGAACTTGAATACGGATCGAAACCTTAGTGAATAACTTTCTGTGGCAATGACAGTGAAAATAAGAGGCAGTAGCAAGAAACTTTGATTATTCAAATTGATTCTTGTATGATCAAGCTATGTAACCATAGCTCATAGCTCGGACTTCACAAAGTCAGTAGATGGCTACCATGACCTTGCTGGTTGAAAATTGTCTACAGAAGGGTGAGGGCTTATGTGAACATTATGCGTGAAATTAGTGATTTTAATAATTTTCAATCACTGCAGTAGCAGAACTGACTTGCTCACAGCATTGTTTTACACAAAATCACTAATCAGCGATTAATAACCTTAGTAGTCCATTCAATTCATGGGTGTACATAGGCAGACCTTGTCATGCAAATAAACCTCCTATGTTTCTCTTTTTACTTAGCTTCATGCTACTACCATTTACAAGGGTCATAACCAACAATTAAAACCTTTCACCTCTCATAAAAACAAAAAGTATATATATATATATATAAATTTTTAGGTAATATAAATGTGTATATATATTTGATTTACAATGTGTTGGCTTTCATTTTATCCCTTTATCAAACTTAAAAATCACGATGACAATGCAAGCTCTGCCCATGCTAATGAAGATGACTTTAACTCAAGCGACACTGATGTGTCAATTTTGCTTTCCAGCATTCTGCTTATTTCCTCCATCGATGGTCTCTTTGCTGGCTCTGGATGTATGCACAGGCTCACCGCTTCACATATGACTTTGAGATCTTCATATTGGAAATGTTTCAACTCAGGATCCACCACATATGACATCACTTCTGGCATTTCCAGAAACTCCTTGGCCTGCAAATGATTGATTCATTCAAGGATGTAGTAATCTCCAAACTGTTGTCCTTAAAAAAGATATTTTAACTCTTTTCACATATTTACTTACCCAGTCTACCAAGCATCCTTTGTCCTTGCAATATGGGGGTCTCCCGCTGATTATTTCCAATAAAAGCACACCAAAAGCATATACATTGCCTTGAACGTCAAGATGGCGAGCTTCTAATGAATCTCGAAGTATGCAAATCGCACCTTGGCTGCCTATGGAACCTGAGTTCTTCTTTGACCTTGACAAGATACTTTTCCAACTTTCAAAATCAACCAGCTGCAATAGAGAATATTAAGATTCTTCTTAAGACCATTCCAACATTCTTCCAATATCAATAATCTGATAATAAATGGATATGACACTGAAGGGTAAAAAGACAAGTCCACAAAGATTACATATTGCAAGTTCTTGATCCTAAAAGGTCATACTGCTTGAGACCTTAGCAGTCAACTGTGCCCTATCATGATCCTGATCTCTAACCCTAAGCTAGCACAGCTCATTCAAGTTTTTAAACCTTTACAACTATTGAAATGGAAATATGATAAATAAGATCTTATGGTTTTTTTTTTTAATTTCAAATGCTAGTGAAGAAAATATTGTTAAATTCCATGCTTCCTTCGAAGTATGAAAAAAAAGACATGAATGTCTACCTTGGGTGAAAAGTCTTCTGTGATATACACAGCACTAGAAGTTAGTTCCGATATGGTAAATGGTGGATCAAGCTCTGTGTGTAGATACTTGAGTCCACGAGCAATGCCTAAAACAATTTTCATTCGCCTTGTCCAGGATAACTGGCAACCTTCTCCATCTGCATTCAGGTTGATCACTCAGCTTTGAGCTATAAAACATCATAGAACTAATTTCCCAAGGAAGAAACTGGACTTACAATGAAGGTGCTCATACAATGTTCCATTGGAAGCATATTCAAAAACTAGCATCCTTGTAAATGGAGTGCTCTCTCTACAATAGCCCAGTAATTTTCCTGTATTCTCATGATCTAGTCTTGCCAAATCTGCTACCTGAATGGAAATTTTAACTAGATCTTCAGTAACAGTGCACTCTCAATTTTTCAGCTCTTTATGGTTCCTGTTGACAAAAGCTTCATGCCTTTTTTTTTTTCCCTCTTTGCAGTAATAAGTATAATTACCTCTTTCTGAAAATAGAGCTCAAGATAGCCTGTCCAATGTTCTTCTTTAATGCAAAGGGATATAACAGCAATCTCAGGCCCGCCTTTCATGGTGCCTTTATAAACCAAACTATCAGGTGAAGAGCCAATAATGTTGCTGAAGTCTTCGCAGGCAACTTCAAGCTCTTGTCTGCTGAATCTTGCAACATCCTTCAACATCTCAGAATCTGTGTAGAATCAACATGCATAATTAATTATTCTCTTGATCATATACTATCAAAATTTTTATAGCACAAGTGATGCTAGCAAGGAAGCAAACCTATGTACACTGCCATATCGTCATTCTGACTTGCTGATTTCTTCCAAGGAATTATGATAGAAGATTTGCTATTGCATCTCTGAAAAGCAGTTAAAAGGGCAATGAGAAAAAGAGAGCCCACCATGGTTCCTGTTACAATTTCCAAAGCCAAAAGCCATGCAGGTTTTGATGCCCGCTGATGTTGCTGGGATACATCGGCTGCAGGTTGGTGCTTCGAGTTGAGCGTTTGATGGGCTTTGGCAGGCGGTGCACCACCTAAAAACGGAGCCCCATCATTTTCAATTGCTACCGTTGTCATTAAATCATAACCAGCCTCAGGTTACAAATGGCATCATCGAGTTCAGTTTGATAACAAGGACATACACCTTAAATTATCACAAATTGAGGGCCATTTTAACCATGGATAAGAATCTAAATAAGGGTAAGTAAAATATCTCATGCAATTTGTATTTATTTTTCAGATATGCTCCTGATTAAACACAGACCAAAACAAGGTAACCGAAGGCAGAACTCTTCTGAGCTATGAGGCCTTTCAAAGAAGGGCGAAATTGTTATGCTAAATAAGAATGTCTATGTTAAACTACCATGCACATTTTGGATAGGCTAAAGAGGAGAATATGAATCAGATTGCAGAATGAAAGAATCTTTCATGCACTCATATTTTCCACTCCACAGATCTGAAGTTCAAGAAAGGAAAAAGAAAATCTTCTTATACGCACCACATTGTCCAGCAGACCGCTGTTTGGGATCTTTGCTTTGGAGGCAGTTCCCTTGGAAGCTTGGGCTGCATGTCCAAGGCAAACGTAAGTTCACAGAAAAACCACAAACCAGCACATGAATTCGATTCTGTGAAATCAATTGGAGAATCCTCATCCAAAAGGAACAGAAGTGTACCTTGGAAGATATTTCAAGCACTTGGGTATGCTCCCAACAAAGAAGTTGTATGATAAATCTACCACTTTTAGTTGAGATGCTCGACACAAGCCAGTAGAATTTGATGCATACCTAAAGAAGTTCAAATAAATAAGCAACGAATTTAACAAATTCAAAGTATGGTTAACTTGACTTTATGTTCCAGCCTATTTGCCTATTTAGATATCTTGAAAGATATTGTTTTCAATTATTATGAAAATACATATAGAAGTATCCTTCTTGCAGGAAACATTTTAACATGCTGTCATTTCTGAGTTAAATCACAGCATTTTCCCAGAGGAGGCACAAGAGCATCGGTCCTTATCCATTAAGAACATCACTATGAAAAATTTATATCACATATCATAGCATGCAAAGAAAGGAGAACAATAGAAAGTGGTATTTGGTTGCTTAATCCCAAAAAACCTCCATGAAATTATTTGCTGGAAGCCTTTATTTCCCCCTTTTTTCTCTAAATGCAGAACAAAATCTATAGCCTTGAATTTAATCCAAAAGGAAGAAGTTCCATGAAAGATGGATATATTAAACAGACAGACATTGCACCATCTGCCAAAGCAACATCTATACCCTGGATATGTATCCAAAATTTCAATGGCAAGGCATGCAACATAAGGTCATGAACTGTGATATCACTGTGATTTTCAAACTAAGACAGACAGCCAAGTGCCTTCCGTTTGTATGAACAATCTGAGAAGCTTACATGTAATTATAAACAACTTACAATCCATGTGTGTTAGATGGGGAATCTAAATTGCCACCAGCAGGAACCGTTCCTTGAAGTCTATTCCTATCCAGCCAAAGTTCCTGAAGATACTTCAGGTCACCAAGTTCAGGAGGTAAATGCCCAGTTAACCCATTGGATTGAAGGTTTCTACAACAATAAAGTAAATTGGATGTAAGAGAAAACTAACAGTGCCAAGGCAAACACTAAAAAAGAACTCCAGTAACTAAAACCAGTAAAGAATATCTCTTACATCTTCATAACATTGTCTAAATTTGCAAGCTCTGAAGGAATAGGACCAGTTAACTGATTCACTCCCAAATCCAAAATCTTGAGGTACTTCAACATGCCCAGCTCTTTTGGGATTGGCCCAATCAGATTATTATCATGCAAGATCCTACACATCAAACACAGGAAATCAAGGTCAAATGCAATGTACAAAAGTAAAAAAACAGCATACATTCAGTATCATGTGAAAAAGAACATACAATTCTTGCAGGTATGTGATCCGACCCAATTCTGGGGGAAGAAAGCCCCTTATGGAAGACCCAGTTATGTTTCTGCAGAAAAATAAGTGCAACATTATTCACCTACAAAGCACCATTGTGCTAATACTATCTATGGGGATGCAACTACGGGAAACTGGATATATATATATATATATAACCTGAACCCAGAAAATTAATATCATATCTTACATCTTCATAACATGGTTTCTAGCAGACGAGCAGGCAATGCCGCGCCAGTCACAAGGATCTGAATCTAGGGTGTTCCAATTGGACAAAACCAGATGTGGGTCTTCATATATAGCTTCTTTTAAGGTTGTAAGTGCCCGAACTGTACAAAGTCCAAGATTCCATTTAGTAAAAAAGCAAGAAACAGAACTTTGTAAACTTGCTACATGCACCAAATCTAAAATTTTCCGAAAGTAACAAGTATAGAAACATCTCATCGCTTTCAAAACTAGAATTCAGATCACATATCTATACTACCACCAAAAAAGTCCAATTAGTCACCAAGACTTCACATTGACTAAATACCAAGAAGAAATGAAATCTATTGATACTAAATTTAGATTAATGATGCTACTAAATAGGACCAACATGAGTCCATTCTTCAAAGAAATATCAAAATTCGATCTTCTCATTTTCAAAACCAACAAGGAATCAAGATCTGATAACTGAAGTACCGACTATACCTTCATCTTTAGGAAAAGATTCACAGGCCACAAAAAGAACAGACGAAACTACAAACAGAAGCTGCAATAATGGATAATGTGATCTCATTTTCTCTGCAAGAAATCTTCACCACACTGATTATCACAATCCCTTTCTTTCAAGAACACCAATAAACAAGAACAACCATAAATAGAAAACCCAAGAAAATCAAGAATGATATAAAACTTCAAAAACAGAAAACAAGAATCAAGTGGCTTGAAAATATAGGCTTTGACAAGAGGATAAAAAGAGAGAGAAAAAAAAAAAAACTAACAGAACAGAAAGTTCTAAGCTTTAGATACTGTAATCTACTGAAATGAGTAATGGGTTGGTTTTGTTTATGTTTAAACTGTAGTAGTACTATAGTGAGTACTAAAAAGTAAAGATTTGGCAACCATCCATGGAAGCAAAACTCAGTTCTTAGATTCTTGAATGATGAGTGAAGAGGTAAAGTAAAGTAGAGTGAATGTTAAAAGGAAAACAAACCTAGATGTTAAGGAAAACTTGGATTCAAAGAGAGGTTTTTGTTACTATACTTACTCTTTAGAAAAAGACTCAAGAAATTTAAAAAATAAAAAATAAAAGATTAGAATTTTGATAAAGAGAATGTTGTTCTGTTCATTGTTGTTAAATAAAGATGGCGGTTTTGGTTTCTGCTTTTGTTTTCTCTTTTTTAAAAGAGTTTTTTCTTTTCTTTTTTAAAATATTTATTTTATTTTTATACATTTGGTGAAAATATTTTTTAAATTATTTACATTAATATATTAAATATTAGTGAGAGATTTCAAATATATTTTTTTTTCACAAACATAAAATACAATGTGAAGATTTTTTAGATATATATATTAAAATTATATATAATAATTTTTGAATTAAGCTTATGGATAAGTATTATTTTTGAATTTAAAATAAGCATAAAAATGAATCATATAACCCATTTCAATCTTTTTAACAAAATGAAGTTTTTTTTTAAGGCAAATGAAGTTTTAAAAATATGATTTCAAAGGGGATAAAAGAATATAATCTTTAGAAATAAAAGAAATATTTTTTTTGTTACTGTAATAATTTTTTATTGTTTATATTTTTTTCTATATTTTCAATTTTTTGAGCTCTAGAGATTAATTTCTTTTAAATAAACAGAACCAGTGTCTAATAAACTTTAACTAATTCGGCTTTAATTTAAACAGAACTACAAAAACTGTAAAAATGTTTCAATAATAAATTTAATACAATCGTATATATATCATATCTGGAATTTAAAATGTCATTTGAACGACAATAAACTCTATAAATTAATTTTAACTACTATTATTATTATTGGTGGTATATGTTAAAATTTTTAATAAGAACTATCATACATCCTAATTATTAAAGCATCCACTATAAAACAAAACATTTAAATATACATATTTAGGTAAAATTATAATATTAATATTATAATAAAAAACTGTTTAATTATAATTAATGATCTGTTTATTACGAATCATGCTGTGGTTCCTGTTTAAAAGAATGGGTTTCATAATAATTAATGATTAAGCATTATCAGCACATGAGCATTAAGCAAATAACACTTAGAAGCATTTAGGAGCAAATGGGCCCTTAAATGCGGTATTTGCGCCGCTAACCATGCACAGCACCGCATTCTCAAGCTCACGTTTGAATCACCCCCTTAATTATTACAATTATTATTTTTTCTAACAAAAATCCCAACCTAAAAATTACACTAATATAAATATATTTTATTTATAAGATGATCTCACTATGTATAAAAATATAAACACAATTTTTAAATTCGATTCGAATAAGAATATCTTCAAATTTTAATTCCAGCTCCTTTTAAATTGTTAGTATTATTGTTACTATATACTTAAAATAATTTTGAATCGAATTTAATTTTACAAATAAATTATACATAGCGAGTTGTAATTCAAGTAAAATTAAGTCAAATCAAATTTACAAATAGATAAATTCTATTCAAGTTGCTAAAATTATTTAAATAATATACTTGAATGTTAGCTGTAAAATTTAACTCGAAATTGATATTAGGTTGATGTGTATTGGATTTTCATATAACGTGGTTGGATACAATTGTATTAAAGTTTAAATAAAGTATAATACTTGTGTAATTTTACTATATATGATTTCATTAATTTTTTAGTATTTTTAATTATAAAAAATGTGAGTGAGTGCGTGATACTTGATTTTATGGTCAAATTTTTGTAATATCATTTCAAGATTCGGGTTTAAATTATTCCATTTTTAATTTTATGATAGGTAAAAAAAAGTAATAAAAAATGTGAGAATTTTAGTGAATTTGCTCTAGCTAAGTTCTTTTAGCTAATAACTATCTGGTGTATTGGTAAACCAAACAAAAAAAATTAAAATTGTTATCCCAATCTTTAGTTCACATTTTGGTTTTTATTTTTTTATAATGTTCTTATTATTTTATTAATAAAAAAAAATTGTTTTTATTGTACCGTATGAATTAATCTTTCTTTTTTTTGAACAATCTTTAACTTATGATAAGTTGAATTTTGAAATTATCATATTAAGTTTATTTTGCTGCCTTATCAGTATATGAACAAAAAGATCTTTAGCTTTTCATTCAATCATGTATAAAATCAAAATTCTACTCAATAATTTTTTCCCTTCCTTTAATATAAACATTAAATTGCATTGCATTAATACAATAGCCATCTAATATCTAAGTAGTTGGATATATATATATACTAGTAAATAACTATGTGTTTCACAAGTGAATAAAAAATTTATTTGACTCGTGATATCTAGTAAATAAACAATTAAACATATTATTAATATTGTTATTATTATTATTATTAAATAAAAATTTTAAAAATAGTAACACTGTTATTTATTTATATAATAACTTGATATTAATTTAATATAGTTATAATTTATCACAATTTTTATTAATATTTTTATAAATATTATTTCAATAGTTTTTATAATTAATTTTTCTCAACTCTAAAACTGATTTTATATAAAAAAAATATTATGGTCATAATTAATCATAAGATAATGAAAATTATTAGGTATTTGTTAATAAAAATTTAAAAATAATAAAAGTTATATTTTCTTTATATAATAATTTAGATATTACAACCCTATTGAACTTATAATTTATTACAATTTTAGTAAGATTTTTATTTGAGCTATGATATTTTATTATTTTAATATTTTTTATATTAATACTTTTATTTACACAAAAATTAATCTAATGCCATTTTTTAAGTTCAACTAATAATTAAATTATAAATATTAATTAATTTTTTTTTAACTTTTTTTTTTGTTAAATTTTATAAAAATATCTAAAAATGATAATTATACTACTTTTCTTATAGAAAATATACTTTCAAACAAATTATATGCTCTATTTTCTATTTATTTTAATTTATAAAAATATCTACTTTTAAAACAAATTTTATAATTTTTCTATTTTCATAAAATTTATTAATTTTTAATTTTAATTATTTTTTAATATAATAAGACTTACAAAATTATGTTATCTAATTTGATTTATATTAGATATATGTTATATTATTTATTTATTAATTTTTAATTTATAA
>CATIWM010317172.1:0-25095 GCA_949671775.1 Mallotus repandus | reverse complement strand
GTTTACTCTACCATGTTTTTGGTTTGCAAAGAATTATACCAATCTAGTTATAAAAATGTGATTTTCCATATGTTACCTAATAATCTTATATTATAGTTATTAATGATAAATTCATCAAATTACAGGAAGGTTTTTCTCATTTTCAAATACATGATTACATCAAGCTTATTTTAATTCTTTTAACTAATATATTTATAATTAATATATAAATTGATTAAATTAAATCCTTTGTTGAGTGATGGGTTTTAATCGTCCATCTCGGGCTACGTGAGACGAGGTGTGACAAAGGTAGTAGACTGTATGTTCTACTTTCCCTTCTCCCTCTTTGGCTAGCATTACAACGATTGCATTCCCTTCAATGGCTAGGTACAAGGATAATGAAAGCCCAGACTTGGGTGGTTTTAGAACTGGTGGATTGGCTAGGTAGTTTCTGATCTTATAGAATGTTAGCTGACACTGTTTATTCCATATGACTTGTTGATCTTGTCTGAGTAGCTTGAAAATGGGCTTGCAAACTACTGTTAACTTGGCGATGAACCTACTTATGAATTGTAGCTTCCCTAGAAACCCTCTGATTTCTTTTCTATTTTTGGCACTGGCATTTCCCTAATTGCTTTTGCTTTATCTGGATCCACTTCGATCCCATTATGTCTAACGATGTACCCCAGTATCTTGCCTGAAGTTACCCCGAATACACACTTCTTGGGATTAAGCCTGAGGCTGTACTTTTTAACCCTTTTAAGGAATTTCTCGAGAGCAGCTGGGTGCCCTTTTCTAGTTTCTAACTTAACCATCATGTCATCTACATACACCTTGACTTTTTGTGTATCATGTTATAGAACATAGCTATTACCATTCTCTTGTAGGTTGCACCTACATTTTTCAGGCCGAAGGGCATTACCCTGTAGCAGTAAGTACCTCATTCTATTATGAAGGATGTCTTTACTTTATCGATGATGGCCATCAAGATCTAATTGTATCTAGAAAGTCCATCCATGAAGGAATATATTGTGTAAGAAACAACTTTGTCTATCAACACATTTATGTGAGGCAAAGGGAAGTCATCCTTTGGGCGTGCCTTATTTAGATCATTGTAGTCAACACAGATTCTTACCCTTTCATCTTTCTTTAGCACTAGCACAACGTTTACTAACCACTTTGGATAGTCTACCACCTCTAGGAACTTAGCCTCCATCTACTTTTTGATGTCTTCTTTTACCAATTGGGCCCATTCTGGTATGAGTCTTCTCAACTTTTACTTTACTAGTCTACACCCTTCTTTGGTGGGAATGTAATGCTGAGCGATATCTCTATCGATGTCGGGCATGTTTCATATGTCCAAGCAAATACTTTTGAATGTTTTATTAATATTTTTCAATTTCTCTCCTCTCCTCAGGGTAACATCTTTCAAAATATGCAAAATGTGTGGTTCATTTTCTATGCCAATGTTATATGGTTTAGTGCATATGGAATGAATTTTAAATATGCAAGTATTCTGATAAGTGCAATGCACACTACCATCAAAAAGGACATCGAACAAGTAAGCAAAATTTGATTTCATTGCATTAACTTTAGAGTTTATTACATCATCAGTTTCAAATAAAGAAAAAGCAAAGGCTAAAGTTTTTTAGATTAATAGGCGATTCTGTCTGCGGATTACCCACTGCTTGTAGGCCTTATCAGTAAGATTGTCCCAATCACTGGTGGTAAAGTGATGAATGATTCTCCTTTGCCATGTCGTTCTGAAATTGTCAATGAATTTTTGAGATAATCTTCCTCCTTAGAAGTCTGCTGGCCTAAAGGGCACATACTGCTTTACCCCATACTGTCTTGTTACCAATGTTGGGAAGCAGTGGGTGCATGATCTGAATCCTCAGATTGTCACAAAATTCATATACGTGCATAAGGTCACATTCTCCAGTCTCCACCAAGGGCACCTCCAGGTTATCTGCTCTTCTGGGCATTTTTTATACTCTCGATCCATTACTCGTTCGAGATATATGTTGAGTGGCCATTGATATCTTTGATTTGTCTTTCTTGGTGGTTTATTGGTTGGTAGCTCATCCAATTACCAGCAGGTTTTTCTAGAAGGCTTAGCTTCTCTTATAGCCAAATCTGAAGCAACAGGGGACTTCCAATGAAGCTTGACTACTTTCTAGTTCTATAATCATCCAGGCCTTGAATGGTTTCTGCTAAGATTAGTGGGAAGGGAGGCATTCCACATTCTATGCCTTCAATCACTTAGAGTGTCTTGTAATCTCCTAATCCATCGCGTGACACTATGAAGTATTGGATGAAGAGGTAGCAAGTGAGAAGTCGTGCCCATAGTATGCTTCCTGATTCCTTTATTGTATAGGCATTCAAGTGTTGTAGGGGAATTAGTCTTTGTCTCTAGTAACTAACTCATTAAGCTTTTTTGGGCTTAGATTAAAGAGTGGTGATCTAAGTCCGGGATATTTGATATCTTGGTTGATAAAGATTGCTTTTTTGGTTTTTGGTAGGGGTACATCCTGCAATGGCACTAAATTCCTCGAATAACGGGCATAGCCCCATAGTGTTGAACTATAACACATGCTCGTGGGGATTCCAAAATGACATTGCTGCATGTAGGAGGTCATGGTCAAGGCATACATGCTGGAAGGTTTTGATGTATAACATTCCATAGGATTGTAAGCTGTTCTAGTCGGATTTATCAAGGTTTTATAGAAAATGTCTAGTGAGACTTATTTGGGCTTGGAGATTTTCGACCATAATGCCATCTTTGAGCAGGCTTTGAATCATTGCTTTCATTTTCCTATAATTCGGGTGAGAAGACTCTGGCTCATGGTCACTCATATTAAGATCTTGTTTGTTGCACATTAGTGAGATAGAATAAACAAAAGATGAATGATGCATGCCTAAGATGCGCTTGCACAAGAATACAATTAGCATGTATGCATGACGTGCTTATGCATAGTCTTATTATGATGGATGCAGATGACTGTAAAAAGACATGGTTAGTATATGTTGTATATATGTATGTCATGTATGCATGATTATGTAATAGATTGTTAGCTTTTCCTGCACAAGGAGCAAACCAATCACAAGCAAGCTCTTGCTTCTAACTTTATCGCTCCACGTGGTTATTTAGTTTTTGTCCTAGGTGGGTTTTAATCTAATAGTCAGTAGGGGACTATGGTTCCGCTCTCAAACTAGGCTATTTTGATTTGTATTGATAAGAATCAAGAGGTAAACTAAGGAACGATGCTTAAATGTATTCGAGGTAAGCGTATAATATCAAGGTGAGGACCAGTCGTTAGGTCATAAATGGCGTCTATAGTCCTTACACGCCCGCATGTGTAGGGGCTATAGTCAATAAGAGGGGTCCAGTTTCATGTCCCCACATTGATATTTGATACGTTTACCAAGAGGCATGAAAGTATTTTTTGATAGTTTATGATTTGATTCTTTTAATATAAATGTCTGCAATCTAATCGAATTCCTGACCTATCTATTTGATCTGATAAGGACAAATGAACGATGCTCGTAGGTTCTATCATCAAAAGATGTCACTATTCATTGGTTCTCATAGGCTATTCATACTGAGGTGAATGGTTCTTATCATTCCTTATAGATAGGGCTTATACAAGGTAAACAAGGATCACATAGTCTAAGTGTGAGCAGTCTATAAGAACGAAGACATCAATCAATGATGGAAACTAAAAGTGTCATAGCATTTATGAATGCTAGGTTAAACGGATAGCATCAGGGCTAACATACAAAGCTTGGTGGGATCCTAGTGGAGATTTCTATTTGTTTACTTATATGGGCTGAGTTGAGGGTATAAGGCTAAGGGCTCCTTTAGCGAGAATGCCCCCCATGACTAGGGTTATGGACTTAGGTCAGTGAGTCTAGCATTCTTTTGATAACTCGGGTCACCCCCTTTAAGGACTTGGGTCACAAACTCTGTTCATATGAGTCTGGCAAAACCATGAGTAAAGGCTAAAGGTGACAAATCCAAATCAGTCACCCTATGACTCGTTTGGAACCATAGTGGACCACTTTCCGTCAATGTCAGCTGATAGGGACCAAGGGTGCAAATATGATTGTGTAGTGCAAATGCAATAGTTAAGGGCTCCACATGGTTGAGTTTTAAGTAATGAGAAATAGTCATTTTTAAATTGATCTCTCTAACCAGAGTCCCCAGTATAGTCGCCACTGTGAGAGACCGAGGATGTGATTTTAATTTTTGAGGGTTCTGAGGGACATGGCAACTTTGCCGAATAGGACATCTGTTCTGATTTCAGGACAGGGACAAGTGATTGGTCTCGGGGGGATGCAAGACGCTTTGTGTTTGGAGTCATACCTAGTTTTTAGAAAACCAGGAGAAGAGGAAAGAGATTGCATTGGGTCACTCAACGAGTATCATCCCCATCAGAGATTCTGAGCCCGGGAGATCTCATCTATTTTTTGACTATTTCTCATTTTAACACTCAATATATGGCTACCGCAGTACCCTAGTTTTGATAATGATAGTTGATGTAAATGCATTCACACAAGCATGTTGATAATAATAGAAAGTACGAGAAATTTAACATAATTATTTATAAGGCTTTCCTAGTAAATACATTTAAAAAAGGAAAAGAAGATTGTGGAAACGTAAATCTAGTAAATACCTGCAAGACAAAGGTTAACACAATTATGTGCAATTCCATCTATTCATCCACTTTGATGACATATAAGCACAATTAAGATGGTTGATGCATCATGAATGATTAAACAGATGCACGTAATTTATGTTCTAGTAGGAATTATTATAAAGCATTTCTAAGTGATAAGATAAATAAAAAATAATGATGATTGCATCATTGGACCGCAACATCGAAGCTCTAGTTTAGATAAGGAGCTTTTGCATTTATTAAATGCATATTAATGCAAAATGATGGTTTATTATAAGCGAAACAAGGCAGAGATTATTCAATCAACATGCAAATTGCCAATCTCATCACACAATCACAACAATTTATAAATTGTTGGTGGTGATAAAGTAAAATGGAAAATAGTAAAATAAATGTTCGAAAATGATTATTTGGTCCTCAAATTCAACTAAGCTTGTTTTTGAGTTTTTAAAGCTTTAGCTTCGTGGGATTTTCAAGCTTTCCTCATTGACAGGTTAAAAATGATGCTTGTAATGCCAATTCGTATACCTTTGAAGCGTGCTTTGACAAAGATTAGGGTGGCTTTGGTTTAAAAGCGGTCTAAAAATCCTATGAAAAATGTAGAAGATGGACTAGAAGTGTGTGGATTGGGGCTCCTAAGCCTTTGATTCGACAGTGTTTCAGTGTATGTATGCTTTTTTTAGCTCTTGCCTTTTTTTTTCTTCTTGGCTCTTACCGGTCCTGAAATGGGAGGTAGAGACCCCTATTTATAGGGAAACGTGTCAAAAAATATATGATCATGCATCCCAAGACGTTTGTGTGTGCGCTTTTACAAGTGTAAACATATACCAGGACATGTGATCATACCATTTTGTGGATGATCACACCCCTGGGACATGCGATCACAGGCCTGGGGTGCATGATCATGCGCTCTTGCGTGTGTCATGTGGCCTTTTTGGGCTCCGTTTGCACTGTTTTAGGGGTTTTTTCAAGGTTTTTATACCTTTTAGACATGTTTTTGATGTCTGTTTTATTAAAATTGGCTTCCATTTTCACTCTTGAGCAAAATGTGTTTGGGTTTAATCATGCATTACAAATTTGTTCACGTGCTACTTCTTGGGGTTACGCGCACTATTTCAGGGTCACTTCCAAAAGTCTTAAGGGCTTATGGACGTGTTTTCGACATTCATTTCATCAAAATTGACTTTTAATTTTCATGAATTTGAACTCCGGTCTTACGAGATGAACACCAGTTTGACGAGTTGCACATTTTTAGCAACGATTGCTTGAAATGAGCTACTCATCATTCTAATAATTCATAATTCATAAAATCAGGGTACAACCTAATGATTCAATAGCTAGTTTTGTTCGATTCGGGCTTTTCAGGTTCTCAGCATGCTTCAGAGGTGGTATGAATGAACAAACACTTGTCATGTTTGGAGGAATATTTTCATCATTGGACCTTTTTTAGGGATAGTTAAAATTTGATGTATGACAATATCATTCATATGGTGGTGCATCATCATAAGGCTCATCTTACAGTGGTGGAAATGGAGGAGGCACGAAACCTTGGTGCATGAAATATGCTCGGAGATCATAGTACATTATTTGCACACTTCAAGTAAGCTCATCCACATTGGCACCTATAATACCCATTTGTAACTCAAGCCTTTCCATTCTTGTCACCATATTATTGATCTCCTCTTCTTCCTCTTATTATTCTTTTTGTTGCTCTTACGATGGAGAAGATTGTTCGGAGGACTGTTTTCATTACCGCATCTTTTTTAGGGACAATCAAAATTTGATGTATGACAATATCATTCATATGGTGGTGCATCATCATAAGGCTCATCTTGCAGTGGAGGAAATGGAGGAGGCATGAAACCTTGGTACATGAAATATGCTCAGAGATTGTAGTGCATCATTTGCACACTTTAAGTAAGCTCATCCACATTGGCACCTATGATACCCATTTGTAACTTAAGCCTATCCATTCTCGTCACCATATCATCGATCTCCTATTCTTCCTCTTATTATTCTTTTTGTTGCTCTTGCGGTGGAGGAGATTCGGCATTTAGGTGTCTTGTAAGTTAATACCTAAGGTAGTTGCCTTTAACCTATCCCATTGTTTGCATCATATTCATATCAATTGTTTCCCTCCCTTGTGCTTTGAGGAATGACATGTTTTATTAATGTCAAAACCTACATATCTAGCAAATGCCATTATAAGTCCATCAATTTTTAGCAAATGCCATTATAAGTCCATCAATTTGGATTTTTTCACTAAACTTTTGAATGACATCTCAGATCTTTAGTGCAATTGCATGGCAAATTTCTATTTTTCTATCATTTACCATGCAATACAAGATAGCAGTTCATTATTAGAAATCACTGAAACACCCTCCTTACTTTCAAAAATTATGTGCGCCATGAGTTGATACACAAATATAAGAGCATAGGAATGAATCTTAGACTCCTTATATGTCCTAGCTTCATATTTGGCTTCTCTTTGCCCAGTTAACTCTCTCCAAAATGCATCTCAATAAAAGACAATGTTTGCTTTTTTATCTTTAAAGAATTCAAAAATGTAGTTTATTTGGAACAAACCTAATTTAAAGTCCTCATTCCCAAGCCAAAATGAGATAAATTTTGCCTCATCATCAAAATGATAAGAAGACAATAATTCACAAATTGGCCTTAGGTAAGAAGGATATACTCTAAGCATGAAACTCTCCCACCCAACCCTTCTCAACTATATAAAAACCCTTTCTATTAACCTTATATCCTCTAAACCCTTTTTGCGAGGGTACCTATTAGGTTGGATTTTTCTATGAATCATATCATTAAATTTCTTATGTTGAAGTTCACTACCAAAATCAATTTATTGAGGAAATTATTTTACCTCTTTTCTTTTTTTCTCATCTCGAGTTTCTTGAATTACCACCAAGTCTTGATTATTTTAGAGCAGGGGCTATGGACTTAGTTGCATGACAATTTACTCTTACCATTTTCTTGCTTAAATGTGATGAAATTGAAGAGAAATTGTATAAAAGAAAGGGTTTGGTGTTTGAATAAGAATCTGATGAGATAAAAAGAAAAATGAGAAGTTTAGAGGTTTTGGAGAATTTATACACTAAAAAATAAGTGAAAGATTTAAAGAGTTATGTCTTTTAGACTTAAAATTTACTGTTTTTAATATGCAATGTGCTTATGCATTACTGTGCACGAGTATGTGCACAACTATGCACTTTTTATATCTCTTGTTTTTATTGGGTTAGGCAGAACTATGCATACAAGGGTGCATAGTTGTGCCTGAAAGCAATCTGGATAGGTCTTTTTGTGCACGGTTGTGCTTGCTTTGTCATTTTCTGACTTGATGGATATATACATACAACCATGCATATTCACCTCAATATAAATATGACAAAAACCATTTAGCATTAAACTATCACAACTCCAAACAATACTTAATCAATCCTCTAATCATCATTCTTATAAAGAACAACATGCACATATGAGTCAATGATCATTTTCATTATAAAGGACATAAATAACAATGAATTGAATTGATTTGAAAGCTTACTATCCTTTATGTTTATTGACTCTTTAAAATTTTGCCTCTGTTTCCTCATCATCTCCCTTTTTTCTTATAGCTGCTTACCTTAAAACTACTGTATGGGGAATGTTAAACTTCAAAATAAAAATAAAATTAAGCTAAAAATAAATGAAAAATTATACACTACATTTAGTTGAACTCCCAAGAAGCGCTTATTTAGGAGGTCATGAACTTGACATTAACATGTTTCACTTGACACAATGGAACACATCATTCTTGCCTCCAAATACCACTTCAATCTTTGGCAATTCACCTTAAATTTGTTTCCTTGACTGCCAATCAATTTAACTGCTCCATAAGGGTATACTTTTGTTATTGTAAAAGGCCCTGACCAATTTGATTTATGTTTGTACCATGCCATCTCTTTGTCTTTTCCTTATACATTTTAGAGTTTTCATATGCTTCCTATCTGATTTCATCTAACTCATTTAACTATAGCATTCTCTTTTCAGCTGCTTTTTTGAGATCATAATTCAATGGCTTTACTGCCCAATAGGCTTTGTGTTTAATTTCCATGGGAAGATGACAAGTTTTACTATGTACCAACTGACAATGTGACATATAAATTGGTGTTTTATAAGTTGTTCTATAAGCCTATAAGGCATTATCAAGCTTTCTTGCCCATTCTCTTCAAGATCGTTGTACTGTTCTTTTTAGAAGCTTTTTCAATTCCCTTTTACCAACTTCCACTTGCCCACTAGTTTGAGGATGATAAGGAGTTTCCACTTTATGTCACACCCCATATCTAGTTAGCAACATCTCTATATTTTTATTATAAAAATCAGTACCTCCATAACTAATTATAACCCTTGGCATCCTAAATCGAGCAAAAGGTTTCTTAAGAAACTTATACACAGTCTTTGCATTATTGTTGACACATGTTTGAGCTTTAACCTACTTAGACACATAATTAACATATACAAGGATATAACGATTACCTTCTAAGGATGGAAATGGTCCCATGAAGTCAATACCCCAAACATCAAGAATTTTAACTTCCAAAATTCTAGATTAAAGCATCTCATCCTTCTTTGATATGTTTCCACTCTATTGGTAAAAGACACAAGTGTGGATAAAATCTCTAACATCCTTAAAAATTGAGGGCCAGTAAAAACCATTCTTTAGCACTTTGGAAGTTGTTCTATGGGGGCTATAAAATCCTCTATATATTAAACCATAGAAATAGTGGAGAATAGATTGTATTTCATCATTAGGTATATATCTACTAACAATGCCATCCCTGTATAACTTCCAAAGAAAAGGATCATCCCATCTATAACTCCTAGAGTCATGAATTAATTTCTTCTTTTACTGATAAGATAATTCTAAGGGTAATTTACCACTAGAAATAAAATTAGCTATATTAGCAAACCATGGTGCATCTGCACAATTAAGAGTAAAAAATAACTCATTTGGAAATGTATATCTTGTTGTCTCATTAGCTTTACTCTTACTCTCCTCTTACTTTAATCTTGACAAGTGGTCTACTACCACATTTTCTGACCCTTTCTTATCTTTGATCTCAATGTCAAACTCTTGCAACAAAAGTATCCATCTTATTAATATTGTGAGTTCTTCTTTGTTAGCAGATACTTCAAAGCTGAGCGATCTATCTGAACCATTAGCTTTTATCTAAAAAGGTATGATTTAAATTTGTCCAATGTAAAAATCACTGCTAACATCTCATTCTCAATAGTTTTATAATTGATTTAGGTGCTGGATAAAGTTCTACTTGCATGATAGATCATATGAAGCTTTTTTTTTTCCTCTATCCTAGCATAGCTCTAATGGCATGGTCACTAGCATCACACATGAGCTTGAATGGTAGGCTCCAATCTGAGGCCACCACTATTGGTATTGACACAAGTGCTTCTTTTAGCCTTTCAAAAGCAATTTTTCAAGCATTAGTGGAAATAAAATATATATCTTTTTTTTAAGTAATTGATAAAAATGTTTAGAGATTTTAGAAAAATCTTTTTATAAATTTCCTACAAAATCCTGCATGTTCTAAAAAACTTCTTATTCCCTAGACATTAATTGGATATTGCAACTTCTCAATCAATTTTGGCTTTGTCCACCTCTATGCCCTTTCTTGAAATTTTATACCCTAACACAATACCCTCTTCACCCATGAAGCGACACTTTTCCAAATTCAAAAATAAGTTTGTCTCCTGACATCTAGTAAGAATTTTAGCCAAATTCATTAAGTATTCCTCAAAGGAATACCCATACATAGAAAAGTCATCCATAAAGACCTCCATGATTTCCTTAACTAAATATGCAAAGATTGCCAATATACACCTTTGAAATGTCACAGTAGCATTACATAAACCAAATGGCATTCTTCTGTAAGCGAATGTACAATAAGGACAAGTGAATGTGGTCTTCTCTTAATCTTCTATAGCAATAGTTATTTGATTGTACCTCGAATAACCATCTATAAAATAATAGAATGCATGCCCTAAAATGTGCTCTAGCATTTGATCAATAAATAGAAGCAATTAGTGATCAATAAATAGAACCTCATATTCTTCACTAACTTTAAATGAAATGATTACAGGTAGAGTTTATTTCTCTCCCAAATAAGTGTGTTTCAAATGAGGTAGTAAAGGTTTCAATTCTAATTGAGGTGGTTGCTCGATAGAGGGGTGAATTGATTTTGTGTTTATGGGCATTTCAATTTTTTGCATTTGGTTTAAATGTTTAAATGATTTTTTTCTAAAGTTTGTACCTGTAAAAACTTCTTTAATTCCTCTAACTCACAAGATATTGAAAACCCCCCTCATTGGACTTCATTCACATAATCATCCACATTAATTTGAATGGAATTATTATATTTAGAGGGATGCTTATACATTGGTAAACATTAAACTTGCAATTGTCTTTACCAACTCTCAATGTAAGAGTTCATTCAAAAACATCAATAATCATTTTAGTAGTGTAAGCGAAAGGCATGCCTAAGATTAGTGGCACACCTTCATCTTCATCAAAACCTAGCACCATAAAATTAATAAGAAAGATGAACTTCCATGCCTTTAATTAAACATCCTCCAATATTCCTTCAGGTTTCTTAATTATTCTAACTACAAGTTACAAACATATGTTTGTAGCTTTTGCTTCACCTAATGTAAGTTTTTTGTAAACAGATAAAGGAGTTAAGTTAATAAAATCACCTAAATCATAAAGAGCTTTTTAAAAATTTAAATTAGCAACAAAGCAAGGTATAGTAAGACTCATTGGATGTCGATGCTTTAGTAGAAGCTTGCTTAAAATTACATCACTATACTATTTAATGAGAGTGATAGTCATAAACTCTAGTATCTTTTTTCTATAAATGAGCTTGTTCAAGAACTTGGCATATTTAGGCATTTGAACTAAAGCTTCAACCAAAGGTATGTTGATATGTAGCTTCCTAAAAATCTTTAAAAACTATGCAAATTATTAGTCGTGCTTATGCTTCCTAAGCCTTTATGGAAATGGCACCGATGGTTTATAAGGTTTTAAAAAATGTTCGAACTTCTTTGTTTTATTGTCATTCAGCTCCTCTACCTCTACTTTAGTCGTTACTTTAACCTATTGTATCTCTTTCCTTTTTTTTCCTTTTTCCCTCTTTTTCTTATTCTACAATAGGTGTAGGTGTACTCTTCTTGGGTAGTTGCAATTTTGTACCACTCTTTAAACCATTCCTTAAAGTGACTACCTTTAACTGCTCCTTAGGGTTCTTTCAGTGTTACTAAGAAGTGTTCCTTATCTCTTTAAAGATAAAGAATTAACTAACCAACCCACTTGCACCTCCAAATTGTGAATTAAAGAAGAATGATTCCTGAACATTAACTGGGTATCTTGATGCATCTGTTCAAGCCTCCCTTTCAGTCTTTTAGTTTTCTCATCTTACTAATTTATTTTGGTTATCATTATATCCATGAATATGTCCATTTCACTTTCTAGAGAAGATAATGATGATGAAGCTTTCTCTTGTTGAAATTGAGATCACCCTTGATAATTTTGCCTATTATTTCCAATAAAACTTGATGGTCTTTGAAATCTCCATTAATTATTACCTTGGTTACTCCATGAGAAATTTGGGTGATTCCTTTAACTTAAATTATAGGTGTACCTAGCACATGGTTTTGTTGCTGACCTTTATTGAAGTTATCCATATAGTTCATGCTCTCCATAGATAAAGTTTGCATCTTTTAACACTCAATGGTGGGATGTCCATCATGAAAAAACTCACCAGATAAAGAAATTGATGGCAAAATCATATTAAGGCTCATCTTGTTCATTCTATTTGTTAAGGAATCTAGTTTAGCATTTACCATAGTCAATCCATCCACTTCCAATATTCCACCCTTCCTTAACATAGCTCTTTTATTTGACGACAAACTATGATCTCAATGGCATGTGACTTTATGCGTATTTTCCATCTCTTTAAAAGGATCTAAAGCATCCTTTGGTGTCGTGGACTTAATAATTCCTCCAGCTGCAGCATCAATATTCACTCTAACTACTGAATTCATCCCTTATAAAAAGATTAAGCTAAAATCCAGGTAGGTATCAAATGTGTTAAACATTATCTCTATATGTCCTGGAATCAATCCCAACATTCATAAAAGTTTCCATCCTCCTTTGATAAAAGCTTTAATTTAAATTCTAATTTTCAGTACTTTTACAGGTGGAAAGTATTTATTGAAAAATGTTGTCTACATCTCTTGCCATGTATTGATGGAGTTAGGTGGCAAACTAGTGATCCATCTCTTTGCTCTATCAGTGAGTGAGAAAAGAAGCATTATAAGTTTGGTGGTATCTAGTTATACCCCATTCATTATGAAAGTAGAACAGTACTCCAAAAACCTTATCATGTGGCCTATAGGATCTTTGTGAGGCAAACAACTAAATTGAGAGTTCTGAATCATCTGAATCATTGCTAGTTTAATCTCAAAATTATTAGCAGCAAATGTCAATCTCATAATAGGATTCCAATCCCCTTGCATATGTGGGCTAATGAAGGCCCCCCTTATAGTTCCCTGCACATTTGGCCTATTTATATTCTCTTGTTGTCTAGCAGATGGTAGGTCTTGCTTACCATTACCCCCATTTGCTACTCCATTTTTAGCTTTATTCATTATGTTCTGTTGTCTCCTTAATCTCCTAAGAAAAGTTCTATCAATTTCATTATTTAGATATATCAATAAATTCACCTTCTGTAGTTGTATTGAGCATTGAACACATGCACTAGCAAAGATTCTTATAAAGACAATGAAAAAAAGCTAAAAGAAAGTAAAGTAAAACAAGTAAAAAGAAATCTAAACCAAACAATACAAAATTTATCATAATATCACTTTATCACTCACTAATAATTGGTTTAAAACTTAGTGTCTGTATTCCACAAGCATATGGAGTCATCCAAGTAGTAAAAATATCAATCCCACAGAGAATGCATTACTCTTTATATTCATTTATTTAAATGATAGAATGGGATTATTGTTAAAATCAAACTAATATTAACAACTAATTTAAACTACTTCTAAATTTATTAATTGGTTGAATGTTAGGGTTTTTATTCATGGCTCAATCTATCTAAAGTTTATGTCAATCTCTTTCTTAATTATTAATTCTAGTCCATTCCTAAGTATCTTTTGAATCATGAAAGTCTCTCCCGGGCACTCTCAAAATTTATTATTTATAACAACTACTCAATTATTTAGCTCCTACTAACTCAAGCAATTAATTATTCTCTATAGTGAAGCACGACTTTTCAAATGAATATTAACAATATCTATCTCTTAACCAATTCAATTAAATTAATATATTATTATCATGTTCTCAATAGATTAAATCTCCCAATCCAACCCTATCGTCTAGATCAATTCAAAGGGTAATGAGTCCTAAGAAAGCATTAAGTCCAATGATAATCATGGAATGTGAATTTAGTGATATGGAGTTTAACCAATTAAGTTCATTCTTAAGCTAGGTCTAAAAACCACAACTAATAGTTTAGCTACTCATGTCAATTGAAGAAAGAAAATAAGAAGAATTAAAAATTACAAATATAAACATCATGATATTATAAATAAAGCACAATAAAATAATTGAAAAAAAAATTATTCTCCTTCTCTTGAGAGATGTTTGCAATTACATGTAACTTCAATCTTCTACTCTTAAACAATCCTTGAGTATATAAAAAAATCAACCAAATGATAAACTAAAATTTTTTTCTTCAAAAATAAAATAAACTATTTTGTTTTTAAGACTAGCCAACCTCTCTCAAAGAGGTAAAACATGACTATTTATAATGGTTCTTCAAACACCTTAAAATTAAAATTTCGTATTTTTTTTTCTTCAAAGTGCATAATAAAACTTTCTTATTTGTTTTTCTTTAAAGTGCACAATTGTGCGCTTTGATATACATGACAGCGCATACTGGAATTGCCTTCTCATGTTTGTGATGTCGACATATGATACATCCAAGGGATATACAAGATTCATTCAAGGGTTGGCCATTTGTTTCTTTTAAAGTAAACATTCATAATTCAATCAAAAATTTCTAATTTTCCCCTTTGACCTAAAAGGAACAAATGGGCAACATTTCATAAGTTCTGTCATTAAAAGCTCTTTAATACTGTTGAAACTAGGGTGCATGATTTATACTATTCCTTGTGCATCGGGCTCATATGTGGTTAATGAAAACCTCATAAATCCTAGCATGGATAGCCTATAAGGACTAACAAAATGACATCGATTAGTGATAGAAACTGGAAGCATCACATCATTTTGTAAGTGACAGGTTAAACGGACACCATCAGGATAGAGTAACATGCAAAGAACAAGTGAAACCCTACATATAATATTGGGAAATTAACTCATTTAGTTGTTGATAATTATTCAAACTTTAAAGGATCAAACAAAAATTTTATGAAAAATATGGGGACCAAAGTTGAAATTTTTAAAAAACATCTCTACTTATTTAGTTGGAAACTATAGAAATTTTGAAAAGACCTAGGTACTCCCCCATCTAACATTGTAGACTTGTCATCTTCTCCACCTTCATTCATCAGCCAAATAACCTTTGTTAGCTACCAAATTCTAACCACACCTTCCTATCATCTTCCTCTACATGTTGATAGTTTTAAAGTCATAAAAATGGCTCAAATTTAATTATTTTAGCTTTAAAGTTGAGGCCAAAGATAGTTATTGTCGGATTACCACTTTTAGCAACGGTCAACCACTACAACTACCACCATTATGCACTTTTTGCCTCCAAGACTCAAAAGACACCAACCATGGCTCCATTTTTTTTATTGTTTTATCTTTGTTAGATTTTAATTAGTAAATTACATTTTCTTTTTCGATCTCGTAATTTGGTGATTAATCATTTTATTTAAAGGTGTTTATGGTTTCTACCTAATATTGTATTTGTGTTACTATGATTGGTTTTGTGTGGAAAATATTTTCTAGTGAGAAATTCTAGTGTGTCCCACGGTAACCGATGAGAAATAGTGATCAACCTAGAAATTTTAATTTTGTTTTTGATAAATAATATAAATTATTGTGACTAATTTCCATAATTTTAGTGAAGTCAAGTTCCTTATGAATTATGAGATAAACATTTCAGAATAGTTTTGATGGAAATTATTCAATATCCATTAAAATTATTTAACTCACTGAAATTATTCCTATCAGCCTTAAAGTGCATATTTAGAGAGCTTGCAAGTTTATTTTGATAACTTCTTGATTTTAGTAATATCCTACCATTTTTAGGAATTTATTAGAAATTTATTTATTAATTATTCCTTGAATAAATATTTCTTATTATAGAGAGTTACATAGTGGGAGTCACAAAGTTTAGGCAAATAAGAATATGTTAGCCAATATGCTCTACGTATAAGTTAATATTTTTAAATGATTATTTGAAATCATTCACCAGAGATTTGAGTGTGAGTGTGTGTGTGATATTTTATGCTATGATATGTGATATTGCTAAAATGAACATTTTATTTGATTTATCATGATGTCATAGTAGGAACAGGAGCACATGCATGATTTATTTAAATGCATTTGATTTCTATGTTTTCAATATTAATGCATTTTATGGAAGTGCTTTTATAATATTTATTGATAATATAATGTTTTGGAGAAATTGGCAAAACATACTATCTAGCGGGTGTCATTTTGACCACATGCTTACTAGTTTGATCATTGGGTCTAGTATGTACAAGTGATGTGATTGGACCCTGGTGGAGTTTGTTCTCTTAGGGTAGGATTGTGAATGGATCCTAATTGAACTTATTCTCTTAAGGTAGTATTAGATTAAGTGACCAACTGGGGTTGAACTCAAGTCAAGCTTTCACTTTCTGATTGAGAGTTACTTAGACACATGATAGCCGGGGAGCTAGTAAATTTAAGGTTTAAAGTCTTACCACTATATTTCCACCAAGATGTTTTTGATATATATAGTCAATCTTGCTCTTTGTGATCAACATTCTACTAAGTCCAATCGCAGTTGGCCACTTAATCCAATATCACTTCTAGTGAATGAAGGATTTTAAGAATTGCTAAATTCCACTTTTTAATTTTTAATTATTTTAAATAAATTAGTGGTTTTAATAGTTTTAAATAAATATTTTAAACCAATATACATTTCTTAATATTAATTCACATGGTGAAGACTAATTCCCCTTAATTATTTTTCAGAAATTTGCAAGTCAAATTCTAGTTATCTTTTGCTATCGTGGTCTTATTCTTCCCAGCTATCTTATGTAGGTTTCCTTGATGATTGATTTTATGTATTTGTGCTCTAAGCAGTATTGTGGTTGGGATATTTTGCATAACTTGTAATTGTTGTCGAATATTTAGGTTATATCTATAAGTGAACTATGATGTGATGATCTTGAGGTTGATATGGTATTTGTGTTAGAAATGAAGTAATTAGTTGAAATATATTTTAGGAGTGTATTTCTATATTTTACAAGTTTCGTGTTTGCTCTAATATAAAGGAAACTCTATCAAATTTTCATTAGAATCTTAAGTGTTACATAAGTTTAAGATTAAAAATTCTTAAAGGTTTACTTCAAGCTTTAGAAGCTTCACGCTTTCCAATTCCCTAGTATTTATTACATGCCCTTAAAAATTCTTAAAAATTGATGTTTCAACAAGTCATTTAGAGCCTATTATGATAATTCATCCATTGCTTTTGTGTTTGTCTTGAAATTTGCCATGTTAGTTGAGAAAATACACATCTAAAATAGCTTCTCAAACACCTTTCCTTTATGCTTCTTTCTCTAGTTTGAACTTAGGTGCCTTGCACACCATCTTCTTTTGGAATTTACCACTAACTCATATAAAGCAAGCATCAATCCCCGTCATTAGTGAACATTTAAGCTCAAAATATTTGCACCATAACTAAAATATAAACATCAAAAAAATATATGTTCGTACATTGTATTGGTCAAACATAAATGTCCATTTGTTGCCCCTTCCAAACCTAAGATCTTGTTGCAATCTTTCAATGAACCAAAACCAATTTTCTTTGTTTTCCACTATCACCATTCCCAAAGCAATAGGAAACATTTGGTTATTGGCATCTCTTCCAACTACTTTCGATACCTCACCTTTAATAATCCATTTTAGAAATGTCTTATCTTAACCAATTGCTCTTCTACAACCAATTAAAAACCCCTTTTGTTCCAATAGTTGAAAGCAATATAAATTCTTTAAAAATGTTATCATTATTAGTTTCCAAAATTATAGAGTTTTCTTCATTTGACTTCCTAATCTCATGAACATAGCTCTATAACTTAGCATACTCCTCATTGGCATTTCCTTTCACCTTTTGAATTAATTAAATCTTAACTCTTCAACATTGCACCGTTTTACCTCTAATTTTTTATCCTTTTTTACTAATTTTTGCAAGTTAACAAGTTTGATACTTAGAATGGCATGAAACTTCTCTATCAAATAATCAGCTAGCCATTAGAAAGTTACCTCCTTATTCTGTTGATCAAGCTGCATTAGTGATCATTATTAAGAAAATAACCTAAAATACTTTTATCTTCTCATCAAGTGATCTTGAAATTTTCTGAGGGTAGTTACCTTTCTTACATTTCATCCTCACATGTTGTTTAGTGTTCTTTGTGAATTTTAATTCAAACCTCCTTGTAGTCTTATATTTCCTATGTGCCTCTTTAAACTCAACTATATCATTAAATGTCATTACAATAGAAAATATTGTCAAACCCATTTTAGGATCATATGCAAGGTATTTACTTCTCCTTTTTCCACCTATTATGCCTAATTCTTTATCAATGTCAATAAAACTACAGTTATCTAAGTCAATATTATTTGTCTCATGCCCTTCCTCTACCCCTGCCTTAACCTCATCTTTAACCTTACTCTGCTTTTTACCACTCCCTTACCCTCACCCTCACTAACACAGTCAATATTCTCCTGGTACACTTAGCTATTCCTCACCCACACATTTACTCCTTACCCTACACTATCTATAACTACTTACATACTCTATCTTTTTCCCTATGTTATTTATGGCTTTCAAGTTTTCTCTAGTTACCAATAGTTATTCATCATCCTTATCAGATAAGTATTCAATAACTACCTTGACATAAGGTTCATATTCCTCATTCTCTATACTCTCATAAACCTTTAAATAAAGATGACCACTAAGTTCATTTGCATAAAAAGCATCTATCTGAATATCATCAAAGAGTTTATCATCATTGATAGTGTCATTAACCCTAACATGTCCAGCACCTTCAGCCACTCTAAAGCTAGAAGAACCACCTACACCCTTCTCACTATTATTAGAAACTACAAACACACCAACTTCTATTTTTTATTAATTAAATAAGCCAACAACTGACAAGTTGTTGCACCATTATATATATATATATATCTCAAAATATCCCATTAACTTGCAAAAAGCTTATCATTTAAAAAAATAAAAAAAATCATTAAAGAAATCAAACTGAAAATAACACCCCTTTTATGAAAAAGCCTAATTTCTTCAATTGAAAATAAAACCCTTTTTGTTAAAAAGACTCTAATTTTATTAGTTCAATAAAAAATTGAAAGTACCATATTACAATTATCAAAGAAATCAAACTGAAAATAATGATCTTTTTACAAAAAAAAAATAATAATTTCATCAATTCAAAGCAAAAATTGGAAGTACTAGCACATATTTTTCAATGCTTGAAAACCAGTAGAGTTGTAGTTAATCTTCTTCAACAATGAAAAAAAGAGAAGAAAAATGAAGAGAAGAAAAAATAAGAGAGAGGAGAGGAGAAAAGAGGAGAAGACTAGAGAGTTTAGCAGCCACTCATAATAATTTTTCATTTTTCTTTTTGTATTAAATGGTGTTCAATATGTTAAACCCTAGTTACACTCTTTACTTTTGATAGTGGAAACCTCTCTAGAATAGATTACACACATTGTTACGAAATAACACAATAATAACACATGAGTAAAGAGAATATAGAAGAAAAGAAGGAACACAAAGATTTAATGAGGCTCGGTAATTTGCCCATGTCCTCTAGAGCGAGCGGCTGTAGTGTAATTTATTAGAACCACCTTACTGCTAGGGTTACATATACATCATATATATAATGATATAGGTATGGTACATATTAAAAAATCACCCCTATAACATACCGTGGAGCGTTACCCCACACCCCCAACCCATCTAATCTAGACCACACAAATAAATCGTTGCTACATATGAGCCATATAAAATAATATCCAACTTGGAGAATATGAAGCCCCTTAGGAGATAAATTTTAAAGTTCCTCACATACTGATGGGTTGGGGTAAACATGTTGCTTTAACAACTGGCAACATTCAACAAGTCCAAGCAATGCTTGAACTTATCATTGGTAACTTGCTTTGTCAACATATCAGCTGCATTCTTAGAAGTGTGAATCTTCTGTAGCAATATTTAAACAGATGTAATCAACTCCCTAATCTTGTGAAACCTTACATCAATATGCTTTGTCCTAGCATGATATACCTAATTCTTTGCCAAATAAATGGCACTATGATTATAACAATGCAATCGAACTCCACCTTGCTTAATGCCTAGTTCCTTTACTAGCTATATAAGTCATAATACTTCCTTAGCATCTTCAGCTACTGCCATATACTCTGCTTCAGTTGTAGATAATGCCACTATGGACTGAACTATAGATTCCAATAAATAGGCCCTTTTGCAAGAGTAAACACAGATCTTGTTGTACATCTTCTATCATCCATATTACTATCATAATCTGAATCTACATACCCTACAACTGAAAGATCACCTTGTTGACTACCAAACATGATGCCATAACCTACTGTGCCCCTTCGATGCCTGAATATCCACTTGACTGCTTCCCAATGCTGTTTACTCAATTTTGACATAAACTTGCTAACTTGACTACTAGCATAAGCCAAATCAGGTATGGTGCAAACCATGCATACATCAAACAACCAACTACACTAGTATATGGTACTTTTCCCATGTCTTCAATTTCTCAATCTGACTTTGGGCAATGAGTTGAGGAAAGCTTGAAAAGATTTGCTAATGGAATACTCACTGGTTTGGCATTGTTCATCCAAAATCTATCTAACACCTTCTCAACATAACTCTGATGAGACAACCACAATTTTCTAAAGCCCCTATTTCTATGAATCTCCATCCTAAGGATTTTTCTTTGCAACACTTAAATCCTTCATGTCAAATTCTTTTCCTAACAAGGCTTTTAACTCACTAACATTATAGCACTTAAATCCTTCATGTGAAATTCTTTTCCTAACAAGGCTTTTAACTCAATAACATCATGCCAACTCTTAGCAGCGACAAACATATCATCAACATACATTAATAAAAAAATAAAAGAACCGTTATCAAAGCTCTTAACATAAACACAACAATTATACTCATAGTGCCTATAGCCAATCTAAATCATATAAGAGTCAAACTGTGAGTACCATTGCCTTAGAGATTGCTTTAACCAACACAAAGACCTTTTCAATTTGCATACCAGATGTTCCTGCCCAAGTTGGGTAAACCCTTCTGGCTGCTCCATATAAATCTGCTCCTCTAGGTCACCATGAAGAAAAGTTTTCTTTACATTCATATGCTCTAAATGCATATCCCAGCTAGCTACCAAGGCTAGCACTGCCCTAATAGAAGTATGTCTAACCACAAGGGAGAAAATCTCATCATAATCAATCCCCTTCTGGTGAGTACCCTTTTGCCACTAGCTGAGCCTTGAACTTTTTCCCTTCTTTTTCTGATATTGTTGGCTTCTTCTTATAGACCCATTTGCACCCTATAGCCTTCTTTCCCTTAGGTAGTTGGGCAAGCTCCTATGTTTGATTTTTATGCAAAGATTTTATCTCCTCTACCACAGCAACCATCCATCTATCTTTCTCCTCACTAAGCATAGCTTCCTTAAAAGTTGATGGATCTCCACTACTAATATGGAGAGCAAAAAAATTCAAATCTTCATACCTAAATCTACTTGGAGGCTTTATGGTGCATATCTCTCTGCCTCTGACTAGACTGTAGTGTTGTTCTTCTCCTGAAGTAGAGCTTGAAGCTCTTGAACTAGAACTTTCAGCCCTTTCAATGTCTAGGACTTGGGGCTCTAAGTTCACTTGCACTACCTTTAAACTGGAACTATTTCCATCACCTGTAGGCACTTCACTTTTATCTTTCTGCTATAACATGGATTGCTTATCAAATACTGAATCCCTATTGATCATCACTTTCTTTGCCACTGGATCCTAAAACTTGTACCCTTTTACACCTTTCATAAAGCCTAAAAAGATGAAACTCTTAGACTTTGGATCAAGTTTAGACCTCTCATCACTGGATATATGCACATAAGCAGGACAACCAAAAATCTTTAAATTACCAAGATTAATTGGCTTACCTGTCCATACCTCTTCTACAACTTTTCCACCCAATGATGCCTGTGGTGATCTATTGATGAGGTAGCACACCATACTCACAAAATCTACCCAGAAACTCTTAGGAAGCCCTGTATTCAATCTCAAACACTTTGCCCATTCAATAATGGACGTGTTCATCCTCTCTGCCATACCATTTTACTATGGTGTCTTACGAATTGAAATGTGTCTCTGAATACTATGCTCCTCATAAAATTTTTAAAACTATGAATTTGTGTGTTCTATCTCATTGCCTGATCTTAAATATATGATTTTCCTCCATGTCCGGCTTTCCACTGCTTGAACTTAGCAAAGACCTCATATTTCTATTTCAAACAATACACCTAGACGTTCCTAGAAAATCATCAATAAAAGTGATAAAATATTGAGACCTGCCCAATGACAATTCTCTAGTAGGCCCCTATACATCAAAATGCAAATAATCTAGAATTCCCACAGTTGTATGTTGACCAGTCATAAACCTGACTTTAGATTATTTCCCAAGTACATAAAAAGAATTCTAATTTACAACTTTTAACACCCTTTAACATGTTTCTTTTATGCAATTCTATCATCCCACACTTACTAAAATGACCTAGACATATGTGCCATAATTTTGTACAATCATCATCAAACTCAACTACTGAAACTCCACCTATAATAGTATTCCTTAGCAGTTTATTAATATTCCCCACAGTTCATTTCCCTTTCATCACAGTCAATACACTCTTAGTTACTCTAAATGTTTTCCCTATCTTCATCAGATTTATTTTCAAAACCATTAGCATGTAATGTGCCTAGGGAAATCAGATTCTTTCTCAAGTATGGTATATGCCTAACATCACATAACGTCCTAACAACACCATCATATATCTAAATTTTAATTGTTCCTATACCAGTAATAGCACAAGGTTTATCATCACCTAAACAAACACGGCCAAAGGAACCTAACCTAAATGATGTGAACCACTCCTTGTTAGTTGTCATGTTATAAGAGCATGCTAAAGCAAGAATCCATACATCTATGAACTAATTTGTTAAAACTAACAACATATCTCCATCACTAATGTTTGAATCATTATTCTGAACTAATTTGTAGACTTTAACGAGCCTTTATTCTTCTTGTCGTCATTTTGCGCCCTTTTATTTTGATAGTCCTTCTCTATATGTCTATACTCCTTGCACCTAAAGCACAGAACTGCTTTTCTACTTTTTGATTTCGATCTAGACTTCCCCCTTGCAAAACCTTCTCTACCCTGTCTCCTGCCACATTTTATATTACCCTTCACATACAATCCTTCACCTTGAGATTCTTCACTTGCATTTTGTTTCCATTGGTAAAGAGCCGACAATGCTGCAGTAATCTCTTCCAAGCTAATGGACTATTTCCCATATGTAAGGGTAGTCACCAAGTGTTTATAGGATGCCGATAGAGAACACAATAGTATAATTATTTTGTCCTCGTCCTCAATCTTCACATCAACCCTAACCAAATATGTGAGTATTTCATTGAAGATATTGACATATTGTGCTAAATTTGAACCCTCATGCTTCTTCAGCCCATACTGTTGTTGCTTAGGATACAACATGTTCTTAAGTGATAATTTGGACATATATCGACTCTCCAGTTTCTGCCATATCTCTTCTGGAGATTTAATGTCCATAACTTGGTACATAACCTCATATGCCAGACATAGCCATATGGTACCCGTTGTCAGTTGTTGTAACTCCTCCCAATCAAGATCATCCATGCCTTTTGGTTTTTTGGCCCACAATGCTTTCAAAATCCTTTGTTGTGCCAATAAATCCTTTACTCGTGTTTGCCACAATCTGAAGTTACCGATTCCATCAAATTTACCCACTTCGAATTTTGCTCCTGAATTGAGAGCCATTGAAACTGCCCTAATACCAATTGTTGCGAAATAACACAATAAAAACATAAGAGTAAAGAGAATATAGAAGAAAAGAGTGAACACAGAGATTTAATGAGGTTCAGCAATTTGCTTACGTCCTCGAGAGCAAGCGGTTGCAGTGTATTTTTATTAGAACTGCCTTACTGCTAGGGTTACATATACATCATATATATAATGATATAGGTATGGTACATATTACAAAATTACCCTTGTACCATACCGCGGGGCGTTGCCCCCACATCCCCAACCCATCTAACCGTAACTACACAAATAAACCGCTGCTACAAATGAGCCATACACAATACACATGATTGATGACATGACAATTTAAGTGTGAGTTGTCGATAAATATGTGAGTTCTAACTGACACGTAAACAAATTTTGTTGGACTTAGTGGTAGATGACTAACAAAAAAATCTTTACAAGTTTCGAGGACTTAATTAAACAACAAATGGTTATAGGATTTAATTGCAAAATTTAAAAAGTTTAAGGATTTATGGTGTCAATATCTTGTGAATTAATATTAACTGGTTCAATGAAAATCTTGAAATTTCATAAATAAAGTTTTAAATTTAAGTTTTATTATGTAAAAGGTAGGTATTGAAAAAAAAATCTTTTTATAAGATTCATTCGGTTTATATTTAAAAAAATTAAAAGATGTTATATCATTATTGAATACTAAAAATATCAAATAAAAAATAAATAAAAGTGTATAGTGGAAAGTTCCCGTAAGAAAAAGAAAATGGTAACTTGCAAGAGATAGAAATCCATTGTGAGCTTTATAAAATTCATAGCTGGATGTTGGTGAAAAAAATTTGATAAGAATTGAGCTGGATCATATGCCTTGTGGATTCTGGCAGCACCTTTTTCAGACAATAATTCGTTTGCCCTGATTTTGGCACTTTAATTGTATAAGGTGATTACCTACAGTAATTAATCTTTATTGTTTAATCACACGACATTGTTTGGTGGTCATGGTTTT
>CATIWM010317166.1:0-37911 GCA_949671775.1 Mallotus repandus | reverse complement strand
AAGGTGCATGTCCATTGAACACAACATAAAACTTGTTTCTTGGTCTTCTGTTGTAAAACGATTCCATGTTTTCTTTTGTTTTTGAAAAAGAATTTGCAGCAAGCTTGTGTGTAGATCCTAGGTGCATGTCCATTGAACACAACATAAAACTTGTTTCTTGGTCTTCTGTTGTAAAATGATTCCATGTTTTCTTTTGTTTTTGAAAAAGAATCTGCAGCAAGCTTGTGTTTTCTTTTGTTTTTGAATAACAATCTTCTGTAAAAAAAAAAATTGTAATGTGAAGATTAATAGTTTAATGATCTATTTTCTCCTTTAATATTCAACATGTATGTAATAATAAGAATTGTAAAGGAAGATTATTGGATTGATGAGACAAACACATTAATCACTGTTTATCTTCTTCAGAAGCCATTAATGTTCTTCTCACTCTACACAGCAAGGGTAGAACAATAAGTTACATTGTTGCGGAAATCCACTTTTTTTACCTATTTCAGACGAATCTACCATGTCTATCCGGATAGATTATATCCATTTATCACTTCTCTTCTCTAAAATGACAAATAAAAAGGAACGGAGAGAGTATGTATAGTTATTTTGTTAAGGAGTTATGTAAGTTGATATTTTTATTTCTTAACCCTGGAAATGTAATTTTTTTTCCCCCATAAGTTTAACTTCACTATAAATATAAGACTCTGTTTGTTTGCGGAAAATATTTTTCCGAAAAATATTTTTTCTTATTTTCTAGTGTTTTGATTACCTAGAGAAAATAAGTTAAAGAAAAATAATGTACCAGTAAAAAAAATTACTTCAAAATAAGAAAAAATATTTTCCCATTTTAAGAATGGAAAAACATTTTTTAATATATTTTCTAATGTCTTTTTTTCTCATTTATTGTCTTCCCTTTTATTTTTCAATACATTTTTTCCTCATTTATTATCTTTTTTAATATTGCAACCAAACATAAAAAAATATTTTATTTAAAAAATTAAAAAATATATTTTTTAAAGATAAAATATTTTTCACAAAAAAAAATAGAGCCTAAATGTCCATTTGAGTCTCTTTTTCTCTTCCTCGTGATTAAACCAATTTTCTTTTTTAAACAAATTTGAGTCTCTTGTTGATTTGAATATGGGCTTGGAGCCCAAACTTTTCCTACAAAAATGCCCAAAGGCTTGATGTTTAGGATTGTTCGAGTTTTCAGGACAAGATCGTTTAGAATCAACCCAAGTGGCAACAATCTTCATCTGGAATCAAAATTCTGTAATTATCCAGTTTTGACTTTGAAGAAGAAGAAGGAGATGCAGTCACCATGTCTCGACCTCTACAAGGCATCATTAATGGCGAGCCATCGACTAGGGTTTCATTACATCTTCAAATCCAGCTCACCTATACAAAATCCTTCAGTTATCTCCAATTTTCAAAAACTAAGCTCTAAACGGCTCACTGCTCGATGCCAGAGTAAGCCTCAGCAGCGCCAAAATTTAAGTGGTAAAGAAGGAGTGCAAGTGAAGGGCAAAAAGGAAAATATTTGGAGTATTGACAATGATACGGCAAAAACTGCTGCTGAGAAAGTGAAAGGGAGGCCTAAGCAGAGGAAGAAGAAAGGGAGGAGAGTTGTTCGAGGAAAGAGGAATAAAACCGGTCAAATTATAGTATCTAGTGCTATGCTAATGGAGATTGAGACTGTTCTTCAAACTCAGGTACCCTTTTCTTTGTTCTTTTTATTGTTATTTTTTTTTCTGATTGGATGGATTGTTTGTTTATTATGCGGTGTTTATTAATGAGCATTTGTTTCTTAGTAAAATTTTTTTTCTGTTGATCTATGAAAAAGATGTGCAATGGCCAAATGGTTAAGTGCAATAGCCAAATGGTTAAGTTTTGGTCTTTTTTTCAAAATTGGTGTCTGTGTGTTTTTGGGTATGCTCTTTATTCATCTATATGCTCTTCCTTTGCTTACTTCAAAATAGTTACTTTTATGCTTTCGCATGATCAAGCATGGTTTGGAAAGTGATCATAGAGCTGGTTGTTTTCTTCCAGGAACCTGTAATAAGACCAGCATGGAATACATTTGCTAGTAGTGTAAGTGGAATATGGAAGGGAGTAGGAGCAGTATTTTCACCCATCACAGCTGAAATGGAACCTATTGAAATCGGAAGCAGGAATGAACATCTATATGATTGCTACACTCTTTCTCACATAGAGGCATTGCCATCTCTGTCTGGAGGACCTACCTCGCAAATCCAAAGGAAGATAAATTGGGTGACTTTGAATCCTTATGGTGAAGTATTGCAGTATCTTGGAGGAAGTAATAAAAGTAAGGAAGAGCTCAAAGACGGAAATGCATCTTTACCTGCTAATCAAGGACATAATTTACCTGCTTTTGAGTCTTTTGACCTTGAAAAAAGTGATTTACTGGAAGAAGATGTCATGGACAATGAACCTGGTCTTGTTTTCTTTGAGGTATAATCTACCTGAGCTGAGTTAAATTAGTGATTGAAAATTGAAAGCAACGACATTGTATTGTAGCATGATGAATGAGCTACATTTGGAGTTTCAAAGTAAAACCAAAAATGCCATTGGATTTCTCCTGTTTCAGTTGTTGATTCATGTTTGGCATGAACTCCTCCTTGAGTTGCAATTATTTTGTCTTAGAGCTATGAAAACAGGAGCTGTTTCAAACAAATCTTGTGTTTTTATTTTCATGCAATGCTTGTTTCAGTAATACTGACTTAAACATGTATATCCGACATATTCTTTCCCAATCAATGGCCAACATTTTATTGATCTTGTTAATTGATTGGCAGGATGGATCGTATTCTAGGGGTCCAGTGGAAATTCCAGTCTCTGAAGTTGACGATTCTAATTATTATCTTTCTCCAACTTTTAAATTTGAACAAGTAAGTTAAGTATGGTATGTTAGTGTTTTTACAGAGTGATCATCAGGTTTTCATCTTCTTCTTACAACTTTGTTACGTTTGCCTGCTTAGTGTTTGGTTAAAGGTTGCCACAAAAGACTTCGTATTGTTCATACAATAGAATTCAGTAATGCGGGTTCAGAGATACAGATAATGAGAGTTGCCGTTTATGAAGAACAGTGGGTCAGTCCAGCAAATATCCATGACCAAAGGTACTTCATGCTTTATCTTCATTTGTTGTGCATTTCTAAATTGCTCAGTGTGTACCATATTTTGTCAAAAGAGGTTAATTTCATTTTCTCTTGTCCTTGGCCCTCGCGCTCAGGTTAAAGTTAGGGAAAAGCGCTCTCAAATTTTTCCTATCTCATTTGTTGCTTTTAGGATCTAATGTGCATGATATTTTGCATGATGTGACCAGTAACGTGGAGCTTGACGTAAAGCTATTCTCTCAGCGCAAACGAACCCAGCCTCAGGAGCTGACTGGTTCTTGGAAAGTATTTGAGGTGAGTGCTACTCCAGTATTTGGAGATGATATGCTGACTGAGGATAGCAGTAGTGCCCCATATGTCTACCTCTGTACAGAAACCTTGAAGAAGAGGAGCTTGCCTGAAAGTCCAGTGTACTTTGTGGAGGAGGAGATGGTGGATATGCAGGATGCCACTGTCCTCTGGCTGCCAGGTGGTGTTACGGGGTATGTTGATGTTAACAAGGATGGCATCCTCTGCATTGGAGTTGGGTGGTATTCGGATGAGGGAATCAACCTTGTTATGGAAAGGGATTATGGATTAGACGGGAAGCTCAAGGAAGTCCGATGGAAATCTGAGGTAAAGAGAAGGTGGTCTAATCCACATAGCATGTGAAGTTTTACCTGTTTATATTACTGATCTGCGAGTGTAGATGGCTTTTATTTGTATATTATTTAGCTGGCAAAGTTCAAGATCTATTTTGCGCATGGTTAAGGGATTCCAATGCTGTAAAGTAGCCGTAGAGGTTTTTAATTCTTGATGATTTTACTTATCCATCTGGCATTTTGTGTAGCATAACGCAAGTAGACTCAAGTTTGCTTAATGCTAGGTCGTTTTATCAAGTTCTGCTCAAAATCCTATCTCATCAAGTTCTCTCTCACATAACCACTGCATGCAAACGGGTTCGGCCCTTTTTACTTGAAAAATGGAATTGAAGTTTACAAATTTAGCATTGTTTTATGCTTCTTGTAGTTTATACTGTAGAGTTGCTAGTTCAGATTTTATGATGTTGCTGGATTCCAATTTGGAGTACTGCAAACAAATTTTCAAAATCATGTGCAATTCTTACCTTAAGAAAGTATACAAAATTCAATTGAACTAATTTGTTCTAAAACTCGCCAGAACGAATTTATGAAATGTGAATAATTAACCAAGGATTGGTTCTGTCAAATCCATTAGTAAATTTTATTGCTCCACACCAGCACAAGTCAATGCCAAAGATTTCCCACTGACCAGAATCAGAGAATTTTGCATCCAAAAGGAAAAAAAAAACTGCAATAAAATCTTCATTTTTGTCACCTTCAGGTTTTCCACAAAAAGACGTATATTTTGAATCTAAAAAATTTAAACCACTAGTCTAGGAACAAATAATCTGTTGAAGAAATAAATAAGCCCTTGAAGGAAAATAGAATATGAAGCTTTCACAACACTAGCATTCCAATTCCAATCCATGAAAATATATCTTGATTCCATAAACCAAATCCATACAATTGTAAGTTCTAGAAAGCAACAAAATTATCAAATCATTCGAATAACAATCCCTACAAGCAAAAATCATACGCAGAGATAACTCTTCAACGGAAATTAAATGGTTGACATTAGGTCCTTAAATAGGTTTGATCTTGAAGTGGAGTGAGATGAGAGAGAAAACAAAGCACTTTAAGTCCTGCAACAACATAAAACACCAACAAGAACCAGCATTAATTCTAAAATAACCAATATTGATGCACTAACTAGCAATCATCAACATTATGAGAACCTAATCAGAAAAAAACAAAAAAGGAACAAAGAAAAAATCCATCCTCTGACTATGAATGGGATTGCTTCTCAACAGTATCAGTCAATTTTCCCCTCATATGTAACTTGCACATGTGTATACACTTTTCCCCATGGATCTTCAGTATAACAAATTTACACACATATGGTGCACATAAACATATATGGCGTCTCAGGAATGAATCATCCCTCCCCAAAGCACATGAAATAACATGCAAAAGCATGAGAGTAAAAAACACAACAATGTGTCAAAAGTGCGCCACAATAGGAGGAACTTAGAAAAAATTAACTGTGAGTTTCCAGCATTTTGGCCAAATATAGTTCAAAGCATCATAAACCACAATTTGTAAGTAATTGCTACATATGTTACTTATGCCTACAATCTTAAGCAACAATTCATCTAACAATCCAAACATGGAGAATGACCAGGTACTGAAAATTATTGTACAAATGCAACTGACCTGAACAAGGTAATAGAAGATTCGAAGGCCTTCAGGATCCTTACTACTCTGAACATCCACAAGTGATCCAATCTTGGAAGTAGTGAAGGATATATGTTCGTTGCCCATCACTATCTCAAGCTCTTGTCGCCCAACCCTGTCTGGTTCTGGCCAGTTTGCGTCATCTTCCTTCATGATCTAATAAACCCAAATTCAATAGAACCAAATTAGAAAGCTAAACGAAACCCTATGCCAGACTCCATTACACTACTTCATTCAATATAAAAATTACTCCCACCAACGATTAATTTAATTAAAAATAGCAAACCCTGAGAGATAGAAAGTACAAAAGTTCGAAAACCCTCAGGGATATAATCCGAGCGAGTTAGCTAAAAATTGCAAACCCTAAGACAAAGAAAGTACAAAATTTTAGAAAGAAAATATGGAATAAAGGAGAAGAAATAAGACCTCACTCTCAGCAATGATGCGGCGGCATTCCTTAAGAACTGCCGGGGTGAGGAAGACTTCCTTGCGGATCATGGTGTCGTTCTTGTAGTTAGAGTTGTTAGCATACCGGAGTTTGCCGTCGGGTCTGAATTCAAACTCCAAGAACTCGTGGCCGAATTTACCCTTGTGACCAACATAGTATCTCAGGTAAAACTCTTCTTCTTCCGCCATCGCTCGCTATCTCTCTTACACAGATAAACCCAAAGAAAGCAGAAAAGAAAAACCTTGTTTAAATTGAGAGCTACACTGACGCACGAACAAAACCCACCAAAAGAAAGATTTTTGTTCAGCAGTGCCCCGATTGAATCCGACAGACCTGGGCCGGTTTCAAGTCCTTGATGGGCTTTTAATGGGCTCATTCAATCCACTACTTGCTCTATTTTATTAATTTATTTTTAATTTAATTTTTATTTTTTAAAGAATCACAGCACACATGGCTGGCATATATATACAAATCAAATCAGCGGCATAATTAATAATATTCAAAACAATATGGGAATCTTTTACCTAAATTTCGGTGGTTTCAAAATGGTTGGCTTTTAATTATTAAATGGAGGAATGTTTTCAAAGTAATTTTTGAAACTCAAGTCCCATGCTTTATCCATTCTATATATACATATGCTACTAATACCATTTATATTCTTGCTTTACTTGAAGTTTGTGTTAAATTTTCATTAATAAAATTGTAAAATATGTATATATTATATATTTAATACTATTTTAAAAGTGGATAAAAATTTCCAAATAATAGTAATGCCAAGCTATCAATTTTTTGTGGGGAAAATAACAACCTTACTTTGACAAATATGATTGTTAAGTAAGTCACAAATTTTTGTTCATCAATAATGAAAAATGATTAATAAAAGGAGCTTAAATTACCTTTAATAAGATTTTAATTTGAGATTTATAGATGTATAATAAATATTAAAAAAGCACACCCCCTCTTATAGATCCAATCAACTAAAAAAAAATTAAAAAATTAATAAGATGAACACTGTGTTATTATTTCTGATTGGTTTATTATGTTCTTCAACTGCTCCAAAAAGAATACCTACTCATGAGCTCAACCATTGAAGTTAATTTTCTGGTTAACTACTATAACATCTCTAAGATATTATACTATTAGTTCTCCGTTTTTTTAGTAATTAATTTAAACATTTCTGAAATTTTGTTCCATTAAATTGTTACATTTTGTTGTTTAATTTACTGCTTAATGGACCAATTTAAAAAGTTATAAGTTCTATTTAGTCCTTAAAGTTATAATATAATCTTAAATTCATTCAATTTTTCTTAAATTAATATATTTTTAATTTACTATATTTTTATTGTAACAATAATTATAATATCTAAATAATTTTTATTTTTAACATATAACGAATCTTAAATATATTAATTTAGAATTGGCAGTACTCCAATATGATACAATATTAATTAGAGTTTACCATATTGACATAGATTCAATAATTAAATCTCATTAAAAACTATTTTTGAACATGTGTGTTGTATACATGTACGGGTGTTTTTCAAAAGTTTTTTAAAAATTACAATTATCAAATCTTATTAAAAAATTTATTTCAACATAACAAACCTCATTTGAGACGTAGAGTCAAATCATAAATACTAAATTTATGTTAATATGGTAAACCCCAATTGATGGGCACTGATTACATAAATTGCATCAGTAAAGTGCCATGTTAGTATGATAAATTATAATTAGTGTAATACATATTACATAAGTTGTATTGGTACGGTAACAAGTAGTAAAATTGAGTCTATGTTAGTTTGATAAATCCTAATTAATATAGTGTTGATTATTCTAAATCATCATGTTTTAAATTTATTTTGATGTTAAAATAAGAATTTATTTAGTTATTGTAATTATTATTGCAATAAAAACATAGTAAGTTAAAAAATTATTGTAATTTAATAAAAAAAATTTGAATGAATTTAAAACTATATTATAAGTTTTTTTATATTGGTCCATTTAACGGTAAATTAAATAGTATGGATATAACAGTTTAATAATAAGTATTAAGAACACATAAACCTAGTAGTATAATAGGTTAAACTTCAGAAATGTAATAATAATTAACCCCAATTTTCTTTTTGTTCATCATCAAAATTATATATTTTTTTTTATTTACATTGGATGTAATATATAACACATAAATAAAGTATAAAAAATATATATATTTACTATTCATATATAACGGTTGCGTAAGATCATAATTAGTGATGGCAAAAATTTTGCTTTGAGAATATATAAACTAGAGGTGATTTTCCTGGCTTGATTATGTTATATCAAGATTTTTAGGCGCCAAATTTCTATAGTTACCAAAACGATTCAAAGAGAAAAATTGAAGAAGCTATCCGTGAAAATCAATTATTATTCAACATGATAATACAAACATGATTAAATCTACACGTCTCTTGTCCAAGAAAGTCACACAATTCGATCGACAAAGCAGCTGTAACGTTGTAACATTTAACAATGAATATATAGCAGCACTGCCTCTCCCCTAGCCCATCAATGCAACAGCTGATCCCAACAGAATGAAGGAACCGAGCACCAAACTGTTCATGTTACACAAAATGCCAGCTGCTCCATTACCACTAGGGGATGATGGAGGCGGAGGTGAGGCGGAATTATTGGTGGAAGGGGAGGTGGTTGGGGGGGTGCCAGCAGCCGGCGGGGTAGTGGTGCTAGGAGGGGCAGGGGAGGTGCTGGCGGCCACAACATTGATTGCTAACTTCATGCCACTGCTGCAGTGACCACCAGTAGGACAGATGAAAAACCTTTTTCCTGTCTTGGTCAAGTCAATTGTAGTGCTTCCATCATTGTGGGTGTCTATGGCATTACTGGAACTGCAACTATTGTAGTCGGCCTCATTTACTTCATCTACTTGGTGGTTTGTACCATAGGTGAACACTGTTTTTCATTATTTTTTTTGTTTCAAAAGGTAAAATATATAATTGTCAGTAACAAGCTAAATTTTGTAACAAGAACCTTCCTATATGTTTTTCAATGAAAAAAGAAAGAAAAAAAAAATCAGATACATGATATTATAGTGGAGAAATGATCCAAGAACTTACGCAGAGTGTCACCAACAGTGAAAGTTTCGCCAGCAGACCAAGTGTCGTAATTTACACCCAAATTGGTCCATCCTGAGCTGCCACCAATAGCGTGCTGGGCACCATAGACTGCAGGAATTGCTAGCAAAAGAAATACAAGAGCAGCTGGAACGGCCATGTCTAAAGAAGAGAGCCTAATTAGCAATTCTTAGACGGGAGTACTTGCGGTAGGTGGACAATGTATTTGAAGGTGGCAAACAGGCTTGTCCAAGTACATGTTATATAGAGATAATAGCAAATTAGATAAAGGGATTGTTTAGTTGGAAAAATGACACAAGGAAAAGTCGCCATTGAACAGCCTTTATTTGTTTATTTTCATTCAACTAGCTACTAGCTAGTCTGTATCAATCAATGAAAGTGGTTAACTTTATATATAATATTGTCTTGCCAATATTGCCTGTCTACCTAATACATTGAGAAATTCATTTGGCTTCTTCGATAGCTGACTTGCCGAACATTTGTTACAGTCATATATACAGATGGTTCAATGGCTAAGCCGCCATTGATTTTGCATAGACATTGTTAGAGTAATGGTAAAGTTGCTTAATTTTGCATATGTGTGAGACGTTTTTCTACTACTAGGCTTGGCTTCCAAGCCAATTTACAAGTTGAGCTGGAGGGATTGATTAAAAAGAATATACAGTTGCATTTTCAAATACAATACTCATATATATATATATATATATTATATGATTATGAATGCGTTCACCATATCTTTCACTTTAAAACATTTGTATATTATGCCACCTAATACAGAGATTATTAGAAACATGCATCATCATGCAAAGATTAGGTTGGCATCATGTTCCCACTCTTTCAATTTCTCTTCTTTTTTTAATGTTTTGAAAATTGTATTAGTTATCTTTGAGAAAATCATTGTCATCACGTATTTGTAATTGACTTTCAATTCTCCTTGTAGTTGGTTTGGGTTGTTAAAACATATATATGATCACTTAAATTATTATGAATAGGTAGAAAATTGTTAAGTTTAAACCACATTTTGAATTTGAGCACTAGTATATATAATTATATTTAATTATATAATTAATTTTTACCGTTCTTGAAATTCTGATTTCATCATATTAAATTAGTTAAAATTTAATAAATTTAGACTTATACTGTTTTTATAATCCTATTCAAATTAAATTAAATTAGTCAAAATTCAATGAACACTCAATACCAGTAATAATTGAGACAAAAAAATTGTTATTAAGAACTGCTATTCTTCCTTGTATTTTAAAACTTATAATGGTATAACGATTAATTTTTATATTAATAACTAAGAAAATATGACAAACTTTAATTATCGTCTTCCTTATTTTAAATTATACATAGCCACCTTCCTCATATAGTTTCGGTAGTGCAAGAAATTAATTAGAGCCCAAAAACATGTATGCGTGTGTTTGTCAACCATTTTGCTGTCCCTATTAGAACCTGGCATAATCATTTAGGATAATGTCATCTCAAACGAAAAAAATACTATAAATAATTTTCACAAGTACCAAATTTCCTTCCATTTTCATTTCTGTTGGTGTGTAAAGAATCACCTTCATAATAAGTCAATTTTTTTCAAAAAAAATTATTTATTTATTTATTTACATTTTAAAGCCTTTTTTCTAAAGCAAAATTGAAAAACAGTTAAAAGTTTAGAAGAAAAATTAAAACACTATGAGATTCTTATATTGTAAATGGATAACATATATTTTAAGAGTTTTGCTATTAACTAATAAAAAAATAAAACACATATTTATGTACTTTTAATTTAATTGTGAAGTTTTACTAAGAATGGATAAATAAATTTTTGTTAAAAAAATATTACCGAATTCACGTATAATGGTACTCTATGATTTTAAATTTAGTGTTTTTTTTTTTTTGCATTTTTATTGTCAATGTCGTTTTTCATTTCATTTCTAATTTTTGTGGTTGTTCACCTTTACTAGAGTTTTTTTTTTTCTTTTTGGCAAAAACCCTTACTAGAGTTAGTTTCGACCGAGAGGCAATATTCTTCAGGAACACGAACTTTAATCACAATGTTTCAAACATGACTTCGGAGCAGCAATTTCCAATACAATCGAGCAATCCTATCATTATTTTGTCGGCTAAATCGCTAAAATACACAACATGAATGATCTTTATTCAGTGTTGTTATCTGATACCTTTATGCTCTTAATTAGAGGTTAATGATTAAATTGATTCTGTATTCAGCACTTTATTCGTACAATTCAGTAAGGGAAGGAGATTAAGTTGTGTATAGCACAGAAAAAATCATTGTGGCCTCGTTATTTAACACGTTACTCCTTCAAACTATTCGTTATTGTTATTATTAGCGCAATATTTATCATAAATAAATTTCACAAATTATTATAAATTTTGCTTACAAAATCAAAATTCATCTCCTCTTTCCATATTGGAAAGCATTATTAAATTCTATTAGTTGTTTCGAGGTTAATTATTCTTTTTATATACTTTTTTAATAGAAGATGGAAAAAGCTTATTTTAATTTACTTATGGAGTCAGCCAGGGTAATTAGGATATGACTTTGTGTTGTTTTAACTTATGAATGGTTGTTCTTGTTCCCATGTGTATTACTTGAAGTTGCAATTATAGGCAACCACCCGCATATATTTATCTGTGTTTATACTTTTTTTGTTTTTAAACCAAACTCTGTTTATGCTTTGAGAAATGCTTATTTGACATTTGTAATATCATTGTTTTATTTTATGATCAACCTTTTCTTTAAAATACCAAGTCGGCTAGGCCTGGCCCTTCAATACACACTTTTGGTTTTATTACATTTTTATTTCTTAACAGGCCTTAACTCTTTTGCAGTCAGTGATTACATGTTTAAGCTCCTTCTCATTGGAGATTCTGGACATGAACCCCATTCCCAAGTGATTGGACCTATATAAGATTTCCAAATATGATAATCTACGAATCAAACTTTGATGAGTTTATTTCTGATCGGTGCATATAGGATTACCGCTGTGGTCACTCTGCGAAAGTTAGAGTGCATATGAAGTTAAATTTAACTATTAACTACTTTGTTTTCCAATCATCCAATGTATCATATCCTGTGCTTCTTAGCTTATCAAATAGTTAAAAACCATCATCATGCTTTAAGCTTCATTTTCCCCCCTTTACCCCTCCCTTATGCACATTGGCGAGCCAGCAAAACATGAATAACGCAAGATCTCCAACTGTGCAGATCCGAGGTTAGCCTGTCCTGCACAAGAGGGGCTGCTGCTGTTCCTAAAGCTAAAAAGAAAATTCTTCAAACTTCCCCTTAGGCTTCATGTAACATCTTAATCTATCTATTTGTTTTTGACAATGTTAATCTATCTATTGCAAGCTTGAATTCAACTAACCTCTGGATAAAGAATCAGAGAGCCGTTGCAGTTTGCTCTCTGAAGTGCAAAATGTCAGCTCATTTCTGTCACTACAATAATTACCTATCCAGGGACTTACACTACTTATAGATGGTACTCCTTTTAAATGAGGGCACACAGTATCAGCCAGCTGCCGAATCCATTTTCAGAATAAAAAATTTTGACTAGAGAAATAAAACAGCCCAACCCAACTTCGCATAAGAGTGGGAGAGGCACTGTCAATGGTGATGTCAGTAAATCGAAATCACCACAATAGCATCTGACACAGGATGACAGTTATGTTAAAAGCATATATAGAAATAACTAACTAAAGTGTTTTTTGGAATGTGGCATGCTGTATTTCCCAGTACTAAACGTCCAAACCCTTCTCTTATGGTAGTATTTTCGTGGAGAAAAATACAACACGGCTTCCATCTATTGGGAAAAAACCCATTCAGCCAGGAATCCTCAAAACAGCAAAGTAATATCATAAATTTAAGAAGAAAGACTACAAGCAAATAAAATGCCTGAAATATACATTTTAAAGCATAAAATTAGATAGCACCTTTAAATACAGGAAACCACATTATTGCAGTCAATTTCCTGCCAAGATTTGTGAAAAGAACCCAAAAATGGTAAAACCAACGAGATCTGAAGTGGGGTTCTGAAGACTCACTTTCCACCCAAGGTTGGGAACTGCCCAGGATCTTCTATAGAAGGGGCTGCCACATTGCTCATTGCATCTCTGCTACTGAATCCTCTCAAACCACGGCCACGGCCTCGTCCTCGACCACGCCCACCTTGGCCATAGTATTTTTCCCCCTCCGCAGGCTTCAAGAACTCATTAATGCTTACAGACTAGAATAACCACAACAATTAACATATGGCTTAGTATTTATTCATGGACATAGTGAGAGAACAAGAAGTAAACAATTTGAAAGGGTTAAAGTAATTTGAGTTTTTTTGACAGCCAATACCAAGGGAATTAGCAGGGGGAAAAAAAGTGGCTAAAACATTAACAGCAACAAAAATCAGTGGCATCTTGCAAAAAATGCCATGAAAATTAGTGAATGATTCATATTCCTCACAGGTGCAACACACCAATATTGTGAACAAAGGCATGTTATGCATCAATGAATTGATGTCTCAATCTCATCAGAATAACATCATACAATTGCTAAGTGTAGCCTAGACACAAAATAGACATTAAATAAAATAAAATCTTGCAAGATGGAAAAGATACCATGAAGAAACGAACCTAGCGATGAAATTCATCAGAAAACGGGGAAATTTGTGAACAAAAAGTTAAGAAAATGAGCAAAAAAAAATAGTTCAATGGAGGCTTGCTGAAAAATATCAAGGAAGAGAGTAGCAGTGCAGTACCTTTTTGGCTTTCTCATCCTTTTCAGAAGCCTCTTTTCGCTTATCCTTTTCAGAACCCTTGAAAATGAAAAATCAAAAACTTCATTTGATGATAGATTCATAAAAATAATGGATAGTTAAAAACTGCAAAGATCACAATATGCTTTACCAATTTAATAAAGACATCATCAGTGCCCTTCTTGCTTGAAAGCTGCTGCATAGATGCAAACTCTTTGGAGTCCACTTTTCTTTCCTCAGTCTTGAGTGCCTGCAGGGCCTTCCTTTTCTCTTCCAGCACCTTCTGATATTCTTCAAGTGTCATTTCCTGAATAGCAAACAAGTACCATAAGCCATGAGCTCTGAGCCTTGGGCAGCTAATACTTCCATGCACTTCAAAGAGAATACAATTCAATGTTTGTCAATATAAATCTAAGCCCCCTGTCTATAAATTGTGAGCCACTACAACCTATAATTCTTTCTAGAAAGCTGCACAGATAACTAGAAAAACATAAAAAAAAAATCACTTTATTTGAACATCCAGAGAAAAGAAAATGATGGCTGCTCCATCCACAACATTTGGGAGCACAAGCTTACCAATGTGCTACATATAGACCTTCAGAAAACATCCGTCAAACTTCCCTGACTCTACTAGCAGGAATTTTGCTATTCAGTAGAAGAATCACCTAAAATATAATTCTAAATGGCATTTATTCCATCCCTTAACAATCAAATTGAAGAATGAAACAATCAGATTGAAGAATGAAAATCAGAGACTACAATGATCAACCCCATAGGTAACATGCAACATCTATCAAACAGCACATGAAAAGAAAATGTAATGCAAACAGATGTATCTGACCACACTACATGAAAAAATTTACCTTATCCTCTGGTTCCTTTTCTTCAGTTTCATCAGTGGGGCTGTCCTTGTTGCCATCCACAGCTTCCTCCTCTCCCACTGGCTTCTCATCAACCAAATTTTTCTCACTCATGTTCACAGCTTCCTCAGTCACCCTAAATTAGTAGCCATAAAATTTAATGTTCAATGGAGGGAAAAAAAGTAAATACACATCTCAATTGTCACTGTGCAAAGAGAACAAAGGAGTCTCCAGATTATATACAGGGTAATGGAATACATAACCTTCAAAATATTTGGAGACTAACATATAAACAAACAAGAACATCAACTATAAAATTAAAAAGTGTCACTATCCTATAAAATGTGCCAATTGCAAATGACAGTCAAGTTGCTTTGGAAATATAATAATTGCAAATGGACTGGCAATGACATGCCACACGATATTTGTTGGTGAAGAAACATCATACACATAAAATCAGTATGGTTAACATGACAATGCTAAAATATAAATGTGCACAACTACAAAGACGGGCTGACTAAGGAATTAATACATAAATAAGAAGCTAGAAAGGCAATTTCTGTTAATACTTTAACGAATGAAAATTGAAATGATCAGGAAATGTGTATCAAAGCCAGTACAAAACCAATGTAAAAGGTTGAGAAGATTGAATTAGTTGAAGATACAAAGAATGCAAGGGGGCAAATCTAAGAAAACATGGACTGAAGTTAAAATGATTAGTGGCTCTAGAAAGAGCTAAAAAAATAACCCTAAACCACAAACAAGAAAAAAAAAAGTAAAGAAAACAGAGGAAACAAATCCATTTTATCAACCCCAACTAATTTGGAATTGAAGCTGGACTGAGCTGAGCTGAGTTGGGGACATAGTAAACTTACTGAACAAGTTCATCAGCTTCAGTTCCCCAGTTCCCACGACCAGCCCCTTCTCTTTTAAATTCGTTTCTGCACTTAGAAATGCCCAGTTAGATGTGTAAAAACATAATATACAGAGATTAAAAGTACAAATAAAATATCCACCCGCGTCCAGTCCCACTACGGCGTTCATATACTCGACGAGGACGTTCTCCATCACCAACTTCTCCATTGGAGAAACCACCACGGCGGCTACCACGGTAACCAGTACGAGGACCACCATAGCCACCATGCCTTTCAGAAGACCTCCCAGCATCTCCATCTTCAGGGGCACCTTGACTCCCAGGTGCTCCAGTATTGCTAAATGCATTATCACTGTTGGAGAACTCCTTATTGAATCCACCACGACCACGGCCATAACCACGACCACCACGACCTCCACGGCCAGCTTCATTTTTTGTCTCCCTCACTACGGAACAGAAAGTGAATGCAAATTAGTACACATAAGAGAGAAGTATAAGGTCATAGGAATGCATGATAGAGACAAAGAAAGGCACATGAGCCATGATGTAATGTTTTACAAAATATAATTGTTTTACATTAAAAGCAATCACATCCATTGCTGCATCTTGATCTTCCAAATAAAAATTAACAGTGAAATGCTCCTATAAGCACAAAAGCATAGATGATACCAAGTAGGCAAATTACAACGTTGAAGGCCATAAGGACAAGCATATCTTTTTTCATTCAATAGTGTCAAGAGACACACTAATTGATTAAAGTTGCAATCTAAAGCATTTTCTTCTTTTTTGTTTTGTGTTTTTTTTTTTTTCCTTTTAAGGTAGTTTACTGAAGAAGGCATGCTATGCAACAAAAGACAACAGAAAGACACACAAAGACACAGACTATATAAACCAAAAAATAATCATGTGAGCATGGATGTGCATGAAATCACTAGCATCAAAACAAACAGAAAATCTTGCCATAACTTAGGAAACAACAAAAGATTAAGCATTTCAAAGCAACTCACCAGCCTGAGACGGAGGCAGAGGCTTGGAAGGGAGCTTAGCAGGCGGTGGCTGCAGCTGCTGCTTAGCAGGAGGCTGAGACTGACCTTTCTTAGGGACGGCGGCGGGAGAAGAGGAGGCGCCGAGCTTGTGCTGCTGAGCAGCGATGAGCTGCGAGGGGTCCTCAGCGTCATCATCGCCCAGCAAATCAAAGGGGTTCATGGTCGCCATTTGAGATAATCACCAATCAACACCACCAAAAACCTGCCCAAAGTCTCACCGATTGAACTGAGAAAGGCGACCAGGAAACCCTAACATAACAACATTTCCATCGTTTTATGTGAAAAATAGATCTGTTAACAAGAAAAGAATTGGATTAATTAGGTTAGAGCCAAAAGAAAAGGAAAGAGAAAAACCCTAGCCGCAATATGACATATCATATAAGAGAGCAGAGTGTGAGTGAAATGAGACCTAACCTAATCACATAATTTATTCTATTCTTCTACTCCACTCTTTCGTCTTAGTAGCTCGCTCTCTCTCCCTCTCTCCCTAATTGCCGTTTCCCCTCAGCTAATACGATACAACCCTCGTGCGCTGTGGTGTGCGATTATTTATTTGTTTTTTTTACAATAAATTTATATTTTATCACTTTTACACTTTTATTTTATTTATTCATTTTATTTTTCATTATTAGTTGTTTATAAAATAAATTTTACTTTTTTAAACACTTAAATGTTGAGCTATTCATTTAGAGTTAGCTAGCTTCAGTTATAGAATAATATTGAATCATCCGCTTAGAACTGACTAATTTCAATCACATGGTTAATTTCATTTAGAGATAGAGAATTCAGATCACCTTCCTCCACCTTTTGAAAATTGTAATTAAAAAAATTAAAATAACGGTGAAACCATTATTTCACAAGTTACTTTTTTTCATTTGGTGCTGAATGTGGCAAAATTTATGGATATTACCATACTACTGAGAGTATAGAACAGGATTGAGACAGGGTTTTTGGCCTTACTGTAGATGTACATTAATAAATATTATAATAAAATTATGTCAAATCTGTCTAAAACGAATAAAATGAATAGTAAAACAAATTCTTTATTTTTCAATTTTTAGCTATAAGATTTAATTATCAAGTTGTCAGTAATAATAATAACTATACATAAGCCCGCACAATGCGCTCGCAATATAAAAATATAAATAAAAAATTATTGTGTAAAAATGTTTTAATTTCTAAAAAATTTAAAAGATACAATTGAAAAAGAAATTATATATTGTGTTGCAATACAATTAAAAAAGAAATTATATATTGTGTTTCAACTTATAAAAAAAATTAAAATTTCTATTAAGTCACTTCTTATCTTTTAATATAAAAAAATTGACGAATAATTAAAATGTTTCATCTTTTATTAAACAATACTAATAGATCGGTCATGACATTACAATTATTATTTAGATTAAACAAAATCTTAAAATCTATTTTTTTTAAATAATAAAAAAATAAATTTATTAAGCTGAGTTAATTAAAAAGTTGGTGTACAAATTTTGTTATCAATAAAAATTAATAGGTCACTGCAATCTTGAAAAGCAAAAAGGTCATAAAACCACATTCACCATACAACACATTTTTGCTCAACATTGCAATATAAAATAATGCACTTATGAAAATTACAGGACAAAAAGAGAGTAATTAAAGGATTTCAACTAATAGAGAACAATATTAATTTTCAATTACTACAAAGCAACAAAGACATTAGATCAGTTGTTGATAAACAAATGGACGAATGTAATATTCAGTTGCACAACAAATGTCAATAAATTAAATGTTTTAAAAATAAAATGACACACCCAAATAACTATTCAATTGAAAACAATGAAAAAAATAAAATACTCACAAAATTTTTGTGAAAAACTATGAATTTCATGGCCATACTTCTCCAAAATTTTCTCAAGCCCAACATCAGATGGTACTGATACAGGATCTCCTTTGTAAAGAAAAGCAAATTTTAATCGAGTTCCATATAATAAAAAATTCTAGACACCAAAATATCAACTCCAAATTTTGAAAGGATTCTAAAAGGTTATTTCTAAAATTGCTAAAATTGGCCTTTTAGGAATAATAAGAGTCAAGAAACTGAAACTAAAACTGAAGGGAAGTGGAGAAAGGGAACCGAAAAAGAGAAGAAATGGAAGAAAATAAAAGAAGTTGTAGGCTGCAATTACAACGAAGTTGACTTTTTGAGGAAAAAAAAAGAGAAGAAATTGAAGTAAAGTGAAAACCATGTAATAGAAAAAAAAAATTAATTAAAGAGAGGTTGTAGGAAGAGATTGTGGAACATATATTTAATATACTTTCTGTAGCACTGCTTGGTACAAATGACACGACGCTGCAACCAATGGTCCACTACTTTTCATAGATTTTCTCCTTTAAAACTTTTTAAGACCCTTCATTTTCTACTAAGTATAACTTATGTAACTGAAATAAATTAAATAAGCAGACAATTAAAAAAACTCAACATCATCATAATGCAACCACAATAAAGAATACCTATAAATCATGGAAAGTGTCACATGGCACAATATGACACTAATTCCATGACTTGGCACAATTCTTACACTTAATTTTTATATATTTATATAGATAGATAATAAAATTGTTACTAAAAAGATGTTATTTATGCCACCATATACATGTGGCAGTTTAAATGCTATTCTTATTTTTTTGGTCGAAATTTAAATGCTAGTATTATTGCCTACGAAATGGTTGTTTAACATAATTAAACACACTTAAATTGTTACTCATGTACAATGCGGCGGTGATTATAATTGCAGGTTGAACAATTTTTTTTTTGGTTGAACCTGTTAAACAATTATATAACCCAGCAATTTTTTTTTAATTTTTTTGAAAATGAACGTACCAGAGTTGAATTGTATCTTCTTTAAGCTCCATTTGTTTGTGAAAAATATTTGCTCCAGAAAATATTTTTTAGAGAAAATATTTTCCTATGTTTGGATGTAATACTAAAAAAGATAATAAATAAATAAAGAATGTCTTAAAAAATAAAGAGTAAGACAATAAATGAGAAGAGAAGATATTAAAAAAGATATTGAATGAAAAATTATTTTCACTTATTTTGAAGTAATTTCTCCTAAACGGATACGTTATTTTTCTTTAACTTATTTTTCCTAGATAATTCAAATACTAAAAACTAAAAAAATATATTTTTCAGAAAAACATATTTTACAAACAAACGGAGCTTTGTATCGTATTTTTTCCAAATAGATAATAAGGTTACACTATATAAATCAAAAGTGGTACTCCCGATTTAGAAAGAAAGTAGTTAAAAAAATTTTAAGGATTTTTCCTACCGTTAAAAACTTTGTTTAGCTTTTTAACTTTTAAGCTGTTGAGTTTTAACCAAACGTATAGCAAATTCCAAATGATGGGTTCTTTCTTCCGACCGAATTTGCTCAGTCCAATCTGTTGAACCCTAGGGAGGACAAATAAACCTGACTTTTGAGTTCTAAACTGTATAATTGTACAAACTTTTTTTTTATAATTAATGTTACAAAATTTTTACAGCCCTCATAATAGCTGTAGGGTTTATTTACAAATTGATACCTTCCCTCAAATAATAATAACAAGAATACTCCAAATCTACCATTACCTATAAATACCTCACTTTCGTTTTTGTCACCCCAGTCCTTTCTCCCACGTAGTTCGTTTTGCTAGATGGATGGTTGATGTTAAAAAACTCTAAAATCCCGGCAAAATTGAGAGGTCTGCGATCCCTCGAGGCAGATCTGCAATTTTCTTCAGCAAAGCAAGCCTGTTCTTCCTGATTCTTTCATCTTCCTGCTTGTAGGTTAAAAGTAAAATGTTACACTGTACTTCTCTTACATACATCACACAATGTTCCAGATGGAATAACTCAAGTACGAAATCAACATAATTCATTTGAACCAAAGCATTTGACCAAAGTATAAAAAAAAAAAAAAAACCATTAAAGATAGCAGTCATATTCAGTATCTTGCACTCATAAAGCATACTATTCCTTATTTGACAGTGATTAATAAGTACAAACACTATTTACAGCAGTCATATTCAGTATCTTGCACTCGTAAAGCATACTATTCCGTATTTAACAGCGATTAATAAGTACAAACGCTATTTAGTATTCCTTATCTATAAATCTAACTTATCATATTTAATATTTTCAGAATCATCAAACAATATTTATCTACAATTGTTGTTCATAGTGAGTAATTTACAGCAGTTTAAACCTACACTAGCCTCCACTCTTATTGCCAAGAGCCACCTTTTAACGCAAAACATTCCTTTCATTGTAAATAAGTAAACTTTCATTTATTAATTCATTTATAAACTATCATTGTAGTTAGTTGAAAGTTCTAGTTCTAATCCCAGAACTGACAGCTAACAGAATTCTGCATGTGCAGCATCTAAGTGAATGATAAACAGAGGAGCAAAAAGAAACAGAAATACCGGTTCTAGGTAAGGCCTGCATCTCTCAATTCCAGGATAAAGCCCAAAAACATATAATTATCACTATTGATAGTTGTCCTATCATCAGTATGAAGATCTAGAAGAATTGCATGCAAAGTTTGCTAGGCAAGAACTTTGTCTGCTCCTCCATTACCCACCCCAACTACAGGCAGCCTTTTTACTTTTTGTGGTAGGCCCTTTTCAGTCATATGAAACTAGTGTTGCATCACAAAATGAAGTTACTCCAACTACCGTTAGGTAGATGACAAGTTCAAAATATTTACATCATCTAAATTGTTTTCAGCGGCTGATAGTTCATTAAATAAAAGATGATTAAGTGTCCAGATACATGTCATGCCTGCACCATTAATATCAGGCAAGATACTAGGAACACAAGAACCTTACAATGTTCTTTGTTGTAATTGCTAATAATGGAATAATAGATATACAACTTCGATGAAACGAATTAGTGAGTTCCATAGAATACATACCACCATGACGAAAACATTATTAAAGAAATCCTCAAGCGGTTGCAGTAGCTCTGAAGAGACTTCAACAAATTCATCTATCCCAATGTCTGCAAGGTTTTAAGAATTTCCAGTGGGTTAAACTAAACAAATAGTTTTTATAGCTACATTACCAATGCAAATTTCCGAAAAAGAAATTTGCCAAACATTCAGAATTCATAAACTATTTGAACCACGAAAAATATAGATTTACTAGTAGGGGAAGAGAATTTTGTACCAGGATAAATTTTTCCTTTTGCGGACAAGAAGATGCCCCACAAGGCTTTCTCTTCGGCTGTTTCAAATGCAGCCTCATCCACCTAATTAATGAAGAAATTTAGACCATTAAAATGAGATAATATGCTACAGCAGGTTAGCATATATTTAAGCATTACACCTCAACCAAATCAGAGGCTAATGAATAAAATGATAACTTCAGTCAAGAACATCAGCAATATAAATGCATGTATCTTACAACAAATTCTGCAATCATAGACAATTTTAGGGTTGGAAAGAAAAAAAGTCAGAATTTTTACACCAAGTGCATACAAAGGCATACCTCAAGATTAGAGTCCATCTCCTTTCCACGGACAATTCTTGTTGGACGAGAATACGCTTCAACTACCTTTGGAAAAAGATTTCCATGGGACAACATTTCCATCTGAAACCAATTTAACATAGCACAAATTTGACTCGGTGTCATTGAAGAACATTAGAAAATGCAAATGATATTAGAAAATGGAAAATATGTTTTAATAGAGAAGGTTTTCAGATTATTATCCTCATCTTTTCGACGTTATTTTTGAAAAGAAAAGACATGTGGAGAGGAATACAGAAATTCCCTGGCAAAGAGCCTATTCAGAGCAGAGATTTAGGACTGCCCAGTCTATTTGACAAACAAAAGCATAGCAATGTATGTCAAACTATCCTATTTTGAGACATTAATCACGGCAAACATGACAGTCATCTATTCATTCATCACTTGTGAGAGAGAAAGAAACAAGCCATCCACATCTTGTATAAAAAGCATATGCACACTGGGTAGGCTTAGCATCACTGAAGACCAGGAATGAAAATGCTAGGGAAATCACAGACATTTTGCTGCAATGTATCATTCCGTGAATGCTTTCCTTTATTTATTTATTTCTTTATTTTTTCTGAAACATACAATTCAGTTGATATCTCTGATATTACCCAATTAAACAAGGTCACATCCAAACAATAAGTAAACAACACCCAAACTCCTCCTTCACAATGCATCACTAAACAATTATGTGCTTAGAATTTTTTTCTGAAATTTTTATGACATTATCACTTTCTTGACAGCCAATTGCAAGAACTTCAGAAATGAAAGAAGACACAAGCTTACTTTATATGCCGTCTTAGCAGCAAGACAAGGCAAGGTTGCACGTTCTGCAAGGACTGATCGAACAATTTCTGGACTGATTCCCTTATCAACCTGAAAGCGTCTCAATATGAATAAAACATTCTTACTATGCTGTCCAAAACTAGTCAGTCAGTCACAAACAGCACTAATCAGACATAATCTTCTTCAATTCAAAAAAAAAAAAAAAAGCTGCAATATTTACCAACATCACCATGTGACACCAGATGATAATAATTTGTGAATCATAAAACCACTTTTGAAATGTGAAAATAAGCAAATTGGTATGTTTATAGGATCATTGAACAACTTCAATTTTTTTCCAACAGAACTTTTTTTGCCATCAATTTTTGGGAAAAAAAAAGGCTGAGATCAAGAGGAGGCGATTTCCAAATGCATGCATCTTATGACTATTAATGATCGTTTTACAGCTTCCATTTCAATTTAGATTTTTTTTCAGTTTATTTTTTTCCCTTTGCAGTTGTGCTTTCATTTCTCTTTATCTACCCTACTCAGGAGATGCTGTATTATTTTGTGGATAAACCATAATGGTAATAATTGTATTTCTCTGCATCAGGTTTTTGTCCAATGAATTTTTCATCATCTTATGATAATTATCAAAATACAAACACTTTTAAGTGCACTAAAACTGACCAACTCCTGTTAATATCAAAGGCTCAAAGCATACTTACCAAATACTGCTCTAGTCTTCGAGAAACAAATTGATACACCTAAAAGAGAAAAAAATTTCAATCACCATTGAACGGCCAGATTACATTAAACAAATCAAAAAAGCACAAGGCATCAGTTAAATAATGTTATGTTATTGGACAAGGAACCTGATGAATTAGAATATGATTATCAGAAATGTTTTGATTCCCTATTGTTAACCAAATCAGTGGTGGGTATTAAAACCCTTGTTCTTACATCATCTATCAGGCAGGAATCAACTTTAATAGGCTGGATGTCTGCTGCAAGTCTTAAAGCATGTGCTAAATCCAAATTTTTTTCCTTTTCCACCACTATTTGGACCTAAACAACCAATGCAGGATTAGATTGAAAATCGTATTTGAGTCGAAGCCTCACAAAAAAATTATCAACCAACTTACTAGACCATAAGAAATTCTTCGCAGGCCAAATGGATCATTACTGGAACTAGGCTGACAACCAGCAGCAAATAAACCAACAAGGCTGTCTAATCTGCAACAACTTTCACATTAATAGCACGCTAAACAGACATTCTAGACCACAAAAGCAAACCAGTAACACTGTCCTCAAAAGCAAAATTCATGTGATTATCTGGCCATTAGGGAGTCGAAATAGTTTCTCACTTCTTCAGTAATTGCTGGTAATTCACAAGGAATCCACCAACCTTTAAAAGATCATTTGAATGTCATCATTTGCTAGGAAAAAAGCTTCAAAACATTTAGTTTCCTTGTTGTAGCTTTAGAGAGTTGTACTTGCATAAGCTTTGCATGCTCAAGGTTTCTGTTTTACACATCTATTTGTTACCACTGGAAGGTAAAGTCTTACTGAGGACCTGACCTTTTTCCCGATGGGAGAAAAAGAAGTCTATTTCTCAATTTCGACAAGAAAAACTTCTTACAATGTTGCATGCATGCCTTTTAAGTTTTATCATAAATTCAAAGTACTTTAGTTGCACTCCAGAAAGATCAGAAAGCAACATTGCCAGTTGACTTATTTCACCTGTCAGCAACTGCCAAAACTATCCCAACATCAGTTTTCGGAAGTATGTCTCCAGAAAATCTAGGGAGTGTGATTTCTAACAAAGCCTCTGCAACCTGAGAGCAGAAACATACAGAACATAAAGTGAACATAATTAATTATTCAAAAGTACCAAGCAGATGCTTATATTTAGTATGAAACACTGAAGTAGGAGTAATACAACATAAATTTCAACAAAGAAGAGGGATTAATTCTATATACATAATATAAGAGATAAAAAAAGGGTATTTTGGTGGACTAGCTTCCCACATTGTGGTCTTTGGGGTTGGATGAGGTGTATGCAGCTTTTCAGTTGCATTGCAAGGAAAGTATTTATTACAATATTAGAAACATGAAAGGAGGGCAGAGAGGAGTAGAAACAGATATGATAATAGTTAATTCAAAGACCTGCTTAGAGTAGCCCTCTCTAAGAGCATAGTGGCGTGCCATTATTCCAGAGAGAGAAGTGAATTCCGTTACAACCGATGTAGCAAGATCTGACATAGCAAGAGATGCAGCATCTTGGACAATCTGAAGCATATCTTCCCTGATCCCAAACCGTAAACTTAATTTGGTGACTATGTTTTCGATGCGCATTGTCTTGTCAAGCATTGTTCCAAGTTTCTCCTGTTTTTTTGATATGATGAAAGGGATAGAAGATATTAGAGATTGATTAGCATGTATTTGTCATTCAGTGATACATTTCCTGACATCTGGCAAATAGGTACAATTCCTTACTTCCAACACCTAACAAAACATAAGTAACTTACATGGAAAAGAATCCCTTTTAGTTGACTTCGAAACTCTGAAAACTTTTTTCTGGTATCAATCTCATAGAAAAATTTTGCATCTTCATAACGAGCTCTGTGAAAATACTTGGCTTATCTTTCAAATACAACGTAAAGAACCAAAAAATAAAATAGCAGGAGAAATGGTTATTCATGAAAAGACTGTACACTTGCTAAGAACAGAAACAAAAGCTGAAACAGCCAATCCTTTGGAGGAAGCTACAACACAAGTAGATTTAAGGAACTGACAAATCCATATAGATGTGTCCTTCCTTGTAGAGAAATAACTAGCAATTATGTAAGAGTGAAACCCATATCTACCTGAGCACAGCTTCATTTCCTTTTCTTACTACTGTCTCATTAATTGGTCCATTTGCCACCTAAAAGGAAATCTGTGTCAATTTATGACTTGTAAGCAACAATTTAAAAAGCATAACTGGAAAGCAAAACTCACTGCAATGAAATATGGAAGAAGCTTTCCACTATCATCAATGATGGCAAAATACTTTTGGTGCTTCTGCATGACCTGCAAATATTAGTGGACCATTACCAATTATTGCCAAATTAGTTTAAGCTTGCAGAATCTTTTCGTTACACATTATGCAAACTAGTCAAATTCTATGCCTTTTAAATGCTTTAGATGAGTAAACTAGACAAAAGTACACATTACAGCAGAAACCAGTATCAGCAATGCCATTTGGTAGTCAGACATAAGCTTTCTCCAACACCCAAGCAATTGTAAAACATTCTGTTGAAAAGAAAAAACTTGCCAAGCTTTCTTGACCAAGGGAAGTATTTGTCCAATCTCAGACAATGCACAAACCAAGGGAAGAAAGAAAATTGATCTCTAATGATTTTTAAGTTACTAATACAAAACAACGCATACAGGTAATTAGCATCAAAATGCTTAATCATCAAAAGAAACAGCATTAGAAAACATCATGAGGAGCCAAAGCACCATTAGTTATCAAGCCTATAAAATCTTACCATTGTTAGAAGATCTTTTGGAAGCTCTAAGAAGGACTCTTTAAACTTCCCAAGAACAGGAAAAGGTGCCTCGACAAGATTTACAACCTGCAGCATTACACAGAAACGGTTTACTTATGCATGTTTACCCTTGGCATATTTCAATAGAAGAGAACACAGTTACCTCATCAAGCAAGTTTTCCTGAATAACAATGTGGCCATTGACACTCTTTGCCAATGCGTTGACATGCTCCAGGATACTTCTTTTCCTTTCCTGTGTGTAAAATTATGTACCTTGGTCAGCTTAAAGTCTATTAAATCTAAATCCCCTTTCAAAAGAATGGGAGAAACAATTTAATGTGACAAACCCTTAAATGATACCTCAATTTTGATACTAATTCCAGCATTCCTCATTATACTACAATAAGATTCTGCATTTTCAACCTGTGGAAGTTTTTTTCAAATCATAAATGAGACACTCAACCAAGACATAGTATACATGCTACAGGATGGCCAAAGTAAATGCACACTTATCTACAAAAGTACCTACACAATGTGTATCAAGAAGATGAAAAAGGGTAAAATGCCATTTAAAATGGGAAGCGGAAAAGTTTCAAATAAAGGGGAAGAAAAAGCCAATGGAATATTGAAAAATCTCCTCCAAAATACAAGGTCACCAGATTGCTTTTCTAGTGCCAGTCTAAAATATTCTTTTGTAAATACAATACAACAGACGAGAATTAGTAAAATGCATTTGTTGAGTCACAAGTTCAGGGATCAGTTTGCAAGTTCTTATTGCTTTCTCACTTATACGAGTACAACCAAATTGAACTAACACTTGGTACTTCATTTCAATAGAGCAGGGAAAACTTTAGAAATTTAAACACATTAACTTTTACACATATACAGAGAAGCTTCTCGTAATTTAAGCACCTTAATTTTTGCTCATACCTCAAGAGTAGCTGAAGGAGTATTACGGAGGCCATAAGATAAGTTGCCACTACATCGAGAAGCAGGAAACTTTAGGCAAAGGATAAAATGTATCTAAAAAAGAGCTGAGACCAATAGAGATAATAAGATACAGTCAACCATCCTATAATTAATTTTCAATTAATTATTAATAGTATTAATTAACAAGATGTTTAGAAAACCAACGTTGTTCCACATAATATAATTAATAGATTTTTAAATTATTTATAGTATTTAATTATTAGAGGAAGATTTGCACAAAAATACTAAATATTTATGCACCATATCTTTTATATTTTCAATTTTTTCCAAATATTCGTCAGATGAAATATTACTTATTTAGATGAGGCTGAAACTAAAAAATAATGACAATAAATAATTGAAGGTGCATGTGACAACAAAAAAATTGTGCTTGGTTATTTATAAGTTGAAATTCAATATTGCACCAAATTATAACCTTCTTATTTATTTAAGAAAATTGCAAATATAGCTACAAGATGAGCAAGTAAAACAAACTTAATTTTCATTGGTGTATAAGATATCAGAAGCTTTTAGTAGGGCCCAAAGCAAAACGTCAATGGCTGATACCACTAACCTAGCCTAGTCAATTGACATGGAACTATGAAAGCATATTAGAAAAAGATAGATGCAGATGAATATAAGCAATCATAAGTACCTCAAAACTCCAGCATACATAAATGGAACAATTAAATCCCCGTGCAAGGCCATAATCCATCGAATTGGCCTACTGAACAAGACCTACATCCCATGGCAAGACAACAAAAGGGCAACACATTAGTGACATACATATCAAAACACACTCCATATAGGATATCTCTAAACAAAAAATCAACAGTGCAGTTACTTGGGAGTTCCAACGCATTGTCTTCGGGAATGATATTTTACCGATGGTAGTTGGTATATCTTCAGATAGAATCTAAAATAACAAAGATAAAACTAGTATGAAAAATGAAAAATTAGAGAGCCAAATGAAGGTAATAATAATGCACACAGTTATAATGAGAAAAGACAACAATGTTTCTCTCCCAGCGTCCATGAGTTATCTTTTTCTGACTCCCCCCCACCCCGTCAACCCACAAACTATCCCTATTAGCTTGTTTCTAGTTTCAAAATCTCTACTCATTCTGACTCTATAAGCACATCAGGGACATGGCCTCTTCTGGCAAACAAGCTTGGGAAAGTATATAAACAGGACAAACACAATAAAACAAAAAAGATATAAAATTCTTTCAAAGCTCAAGCACCACAGTCTCTACATATTACTACCAGGAATCCACGATATGCTAAGAACACTGTACAAATAGCAAAAGAGAGGTCACAGTACAAAGTACAACCTCCAAAGCAAATCGAGCAGCTTCTGTCACACGAGCATAAATGTATTCTGTTTTCCCTGCAATGGAAATAAAATTGACAGCTTGAGCAACATCATTTAAAAGCAGACACTTGGTTTTTTTGGACCCACCAAATTCTTTTACAACAAAAAAATCCATTCCTCACAAATATTATATGTGCATGTGCAAATAAAAAAAACATCATTTGAGTTACAGATGAAAAAACCAATAGTATGGACATCAACTGCACTAACATAAGCCAGAAGGTAAAAGACGAAATATTTCCAGGCATTCAAAGACAATTAAAAGATCAAAATGATAGGCTATAGCAGGAGAAAAGATAAGCAAGGATGATTGAACAACATCCAACATAACACGGTCAATTCAAAAACTAAACCTAGAAAAAATTCAAATAAAATGAAAAATATACAAAAGTCTAAAAGAAGAGAATAATAACTTAAACATAAGAAGAACACAAAGAAAAAAGCAGTAACAAGTAAGAATATGGAGTAGCATTTGGATTCAAATTCTAGTAGAACATGCATCTGGGCTGACTCACCATCAACTTTTCTGAATAATGATTCCAGGGACACATTGTATCTACGGCAAAAGCCCTCAGCAGCCTAGAGATGAAAGAACAAGGTAAATGTTATTTAGTTGACATGAGTACAAATAACAACAAATGAGAAATACAAAATGCAAAAGCAATTTATAATTTATGCACTACTACGATCCACAAAATGAAGTGAGAAAGATACTAATGAAGTGAGGAAGTACCAATATTCTTTCTTCTACTTTTTCTGTTTTGGACTTTTGGTAGAAATAAGAAAAATATTTAAAAATATTGCAAAATAAAGAATATACAACATAAAATTTCTTTTGCCAAGGGAGAAGGGGAAATTTTAAAAATATATATATATATATATATATGAAAATAGAACAAATTCTATACACTTTCAAAGCACTCATTGCATCCTCTGTTTGACCTAATAAAATAATTATCAAGACACAAAACGGAAAATCATCACCAAAAATAGGATCAACTTTGAATCTACACAGAACAAATTAGCAATGGAATAAAAACCTTTGTAGGATTTCCTTGCTCATCAAAGGCCTTCAAAGCAGGGGGTCCTCGAACTTCAACCTCAACCTCTGGCTGCTTAGCACAAAGACTCTCAACATAAACCTGGACATGCAATAATATGGCTTAGGTTACATTCAGAGCCAGAAAACAAGGAGGACGATATTACAATAAGTACAAGAAAAAGGACACAAAGTGTGTCAATCACCTATACGTGAAATGGCATGTGCCTCAATTGAGGCTTCTCAAGGTCTGGGGTTATGGACACAAAGTGTCAATTATTGTGACAGGCACTACCATGATCATGGTTCAGCTTCTCAGCATACTTCACAATGAATTGACACAAATCTCAACAGAAAACGTAACCTCCTTGACGGCCCTCGAAATACTAGAAATTGATTCAAACAGAATGACTCAAAGTTTGGATATGAATTAGTTCGGTAGCGAGGACCCTGGCAATATATTCTATTCTCTCATTTTACTCTCCAAGATATGGGATTGCTGTTGCATGGAGCATTCTAAAGCTAGAAGTCCATGGGAACTTGCAAGACCTTGATCCACATACTTTGTTAGTGGTCATACATCATTTCTACATGTTCTTATATAAAGTAGCCGTCATAACATTTAAATGAGATGCACAACTGAATTCAAATAGGAACGGTAATGAATAAAGCAAACTGCATGATGATGAGAGCATACAAGATAACTAATTACCATAAGCAAACAAACCAAGCTGTAGTGGTTCCTAATACTAGGATCTTAATTCAGTTAGTCCTGTAGTGTTAGTATGGTCCTGTAGTGTTAGTTATGCATAGTTTATCCAGTGTTTACATGTGTTTTATGTTTCTATAAATGTGCCACTAGTAGATGTAGAAAGTTATCAAGCGGCTTGCAAAAATCAAGTGGCAGTTATTTTCACTAGCTGTTTCTGTATTTAAATGTAGAAGTTAATGAACGGAAGGGAAGTTGCATTTTCTAAAAAAAGAAGTTGGAGTTCCTTAATAACATAAGATCAAAGAGTTCTCTCTAATGAGCTCTTAATTTGAGATCACAAGGATTCTCGGAAGAATCATCCCATGACTAGATATCCAATGAGGGACCATAACACACCTTCTAAAAGATCTAAAAAAATATCAACAGGAAGCAATAAAGCCAGAAATGTAGTTATACCACTACTCGTCGTGGTGTGCCAAATGCTTGCACTTCACCATGGCTCAACCTTTGCTTTTCGAGTAATTGCAGCACCAGATCTTTAAGCTGTAATAAGAAGCAAGCAGGGTTAATGAACAGCCATCAAATTAAAAATTTATAACCATAGAAAAATACAGCAGATCACCACAACAGGATTAGTAATGACTATCAAGCAAAAATAAGACTAAAATTCAAAGAAATATGAAAATAATAAAAAATGCACTTAATCAAGAGTTACAGGTAGAGGAAATGTCACATGCTTCATGTGGAATTATAACATACTTGCTGGCTTGCATGAACTACATCTTGAGGAGGCATCTCCTCAGTCCCAATTTCCAGAACAAATGACCTTGGTTTGTCATGCACCTGTTATACAAGTAATAAACAAAAAATTTGCACCAAATCAAAGACAACGGCTATTACACTCACACTTCAACCATGACAAAATAAAACAGAATCATAGACTTCAGATAACAAATATTCATAAAGGGAAAAAAAAAATCAGCTATTCCTATCTGTAGGAAATCTGTCTGCAATGGTTTAGAGTGCATGCATGTAAATTTTTGTGTTATCATGCGCCTAATGTTGTGTCCAACCAGCCTAGTATCTGTACATGAGTAATAATGTCCCTTCAGCCTTTTAAGCCAGTCAAAAAGGTCAGGAAAATTATGATCTTGCACAAGAAAAATAATTCCTAATCATTACAAGGTGAAATGTCCAAAAACATTTAATCTCAAGAAAAAAAACTCACAAACAAATTATTTTCAAGCTTCAAAGTTTTTTCTATTTTTTCTTTTTTGAAGGTGTGGGTATTGGATGGGCGGGGAGACAATAGAAGAGCATCTTAGAGAGAAAGAGGTAGATGGACCTAAACTAACCTTTTTGACTGCAGCATCCACAACCTCCTTAGCACATACATGATGAATGGTTTCAGAAACAGTACCCAATGGATGTCCAAGGGACTCCCTGGTCTTTAACCAAAGTTGTGCACATTGCCGAGCTAAACTGATACATCGATGAGAAAACCAAAACAATAAAGTTCATTTACAAACAGTTTTATACTGGCAAGCCAGGCTGAGTTGATTCTTTTCAAGAATTGTATATTGTTTCTCCATATTGATGCTGTAAAAGTAACAGAATATGACACAGCTTAAGATGAATTGCATTGAACTTCGGGCATTTCATGTGTAATTGAAGTTTTCTCATTTTTCATCACTTTTAGTCATACAAAAAAAACTACTGCTCTTAATTCAGAGCAGTTTTGACCTGGACAGAGGTAAGAAATAGTTACCTACCTGCGCATTCGACCAAAATAACGAGCACGCTCAGTCACTCCAATAAAACCTCTAGAATCCAAGATATTGAAAGCATGAGATGTCTTCAGAAGCTGATCATACCTAGCAATTTGAGCAAACATTAACTTTAAAAAAAATTGAAAAATGATCCATGTAATACAGGTAAAAAACAAAGTTCCCAAACATACGCAGGAATTGCAAGGCCTGAAGCAAGTAAGGACTGTGCTTCTTCCTCGAAAAAGTCAAAGTGCTTTTGAACATGATGTACACTGGCATGTTCTAAATAGTATGCACTCATTTCCTTCCTGAAACACAACGGTAACATGTTCAATATTTGCATTTTTTACAAACCTAAAACAGTGAAAAGCAAATTCAAGCTACAGAACATCAACAATAAAGATGAAAAAAACAATAAATACTAAAATTAACAGGAAACAAAAAAAAATAAAACAGATTTGAACACAAGGTTCATATAGAGTAATGCAAAACAGCGATTTGAATGATCATCTTGAGTTGCTGATGTTGGAAAAATGAATAAAGTGCATTCAGATGAAAACAATGTTCAGGGAAAAAAGAATGTAGTTCATTTACTCATTTTCTAGGAACAACTCCCCATATGTAATCCCGTCAGCATATTGAATTTTTTTAAAATGATCAACTCCCTGCAAATTTTATAAATATATCAGCCAAAGTTACAAATCAATAAAAAAAAGGAAAAGATGGTGAGTTGACCTGAAGCAACATAAGTATCCGCTCAAGGCCATAAGTGATCTCAATAGATATTGGTGACAATGGAAGACTTCCAGCCTAAACAAGAAAACCAGAAAATAAAGGTAAAACACCATAGATTCTTATTCTCAGCACTTCTCTTTTCCTACCCCTTCCCCAAACAGTGAAAATGCCAAAAGTAAAAGTATAAGTCAAATGTACTTTTCCCAAATGTAGAGAAGGACCTGCTGAAAGTATGTGAACTGAGTGATCTCCATCCCATCCATCCAGATTTCCCAGCCCAAACCCCATGCACCAAGAACCTGAAAGAATTTCCATGGCAACAACTTGAAATTCAACAAAATTGCATAAATCCATATCAGAAGCAACTGTGTCAAAAGATGAAATATTACTGGGCTCTCCCAATTGTCCTCCACAAATCGTATATCATGTTCGCTGACATCAATTCCTATGAAAATGGAGTAACCAAAAAATCAAGCACCAAAAGTAAACAGAAAATAAAACATAACATATGAATGAAGACGAGATGGTGCATATAATCACTAGCATAGCCTGTTGATGACTGCAAGAAAGGTAGTAACTAAATCGGTAATAATGCATTGTTTTATCACATCACATGTAAATTGTAATAACTCTAGAAACAATTAAGTAAGAGGATCAGATTCCAGCTCAGCAGTTTATAAAGGGACAATCTGAATTTTTTTCTGACTAGTGGTTTGTAGATTTTTGAATGAGTGACAGTATCTTATGCAGCAATGAATCAATATTAAAAGAGCTAGAAATTATATTTAATGTCAATTTCACCACCAATGATCGACTGAAAAGAAAATTACTACCTAAAGCTGATAGGCTACGTATAAAGAGGTCTTGAGAATTTCCAGGATCAGGTTTTAGTATAACCTGAAATGAACAATAATCAAATGACAGAAGGTGTTAATCACATTATTTCAAGTCCAGAAAAAAGCTCCATCAAATTTCCTGGATTGCATCAATAAAATCCAGCTTAACCTGAAACTGAGTATGGCGCTGAAGCCTGTTAGGGTTTTCTCCATAACGACTATCATCTGGGCGGATACTAGGCTCCGGGTAGCTGTCATCAGAAATTCCATCTAAGCAGTTACAGAGTGAACTATAATTAATGCAATCGACCAGAGAATATATATATATATATACATCGCAAATTACCTACAACTCAACTGCTTATAAACCATGTACTATAAAAAGGAAACAAAAAAAATCCAAAATCCAAAACGTTCACAAACTTGTATTTGAAAAGCAAACTTACGCTACATTCCATGGTTCAGGACCAAGAACTCTTAAAAACGTCAGAGGATTCATAGTCCCAGCTCCAACCTGGTCAAACAAAGCAGGAGACACGAATTGCAATATGCATAAGAAAAATGAATCAATTAACATTAAAAAACGAAAGCAAACGTTAAATTAACCTTCTTACTTCAGTGTTGCTGCATTGCATTACTGCACACCCAACAGAAGCCCAATATTCCTACAAAAAAAGTTAAAACGAATAAATGATTTTCTAGAAAAAATTGAAGAAAGAAAGAAAGAAAGAAAGGAGTAATAGAGTGTAGAATTGACCTGGAGCCGCTGAATGGCTTGTTGAAATGTAGGGACGGAAGCTTTACGAAGCTCATTGTTGGGGCCAGCTGAGGAATGTTGCTGAAGCGAAGATGTGCTGATTGCAGAGACAGTATTTCTACTGAAATGACGGCGATTGATGCCTATACGGCTAGGGATTGACCTGCCGGATAGACGGAATAGTGATAAACGGCCAGTATGGGGTTTTAGAACGGAAATGACCAAAGGGAGCGCGAGAATGGCCATGCTGCTTGCCTCTCTCGCGTCTGAGGTTTGCAAGCAACCTTACCCACTCTCTATCTTTTTAACACATTCTTCTCCTGCGGATTTTAACCGTGCGTTACTGCTGACCAGTAAGCTCTTTTTACTTCAAGTTAATATATATTACGAAAAAATAAAAAATGAAAACTGTTATAGTATTCTGACAAAAAAAAACTATATGATATTTAATTCAGTTGATGCCTAATTAAAAAAGGCAAAAGGTCAAAAAAAAAAATATCCTTCAACTTATATGAAAAGAGCAAATAGCACCTTAAAGTTAGTGTCAACTCATTGAAATCTTTTAACTTTTAAAATTGGCTCAAATGAACCTTTTTTGAACAGTAACTTAACAGAAGTTAAATTTTAATTTCTGGAATTAAGGTACAAAAAAGCCCTTAATCTTTTATTTTAATACAATTAAATCCAAAATATTTTTAAAATTCAAATTATTCATTTTTTAATTAATATTTTTGTCATAAAATTTATTTTAAATTGTAAAATTATTTTTGAAAGTTTAATTATTTTTAAAAGTATGTTAAACATAAAAATAATTTATTTTAAAAAAATGCTCTATTATTAATTTTTAATAAATTTAACACTTTACTGGCCAAACAAAATTATTAAACTTTATTTGGCTAATAAAATTTTATTTAGAAAAACTATTAAATTTTAGTTGATTGGAAAAATTAATAAATTATTTTTAACCAATAAAATTTTATTAAGAAAAAATAATAAATTTATTTGGCTAGTAAAATCTAATTAGAAAATTATTAAATTTCATTAAACATTAAAATTTTATTTAGAAAAATTATTAAATTTTATTTGGCCAATAAAATGTAAATTTATCATAAAAAATTATTATCGAGCATTTTTTAAGAATAAAATATTTTGATTCATATAATAATGTGTACAAGAATCAAAATTTTTACACTATAAGATCATTTTCAAAAAAATATATACTCTAAAGTAATTCAGATCAATATTTTTTTTTGCAATAATTTTTATACTATGAAATGATTTGGCAAATAATTTTATGCTTTAAATTATTTTTAAAAAAAATAAGTCATATATGCTTTAAAATAAATAATTTTTAAAAGATAATTTTGGACTTTGAAATAAATTCTAAAATAAAATATTAATTAATAAAAACAAATGAACATTTTGAATTTTAAAAATATTTAGGGTTTAATTGTATTAAATTAAAAGATTAAGGGCTTTTTTGTACCTTTTGTAGTTTCAGAAACTAAAACTTAACTTCTGTTAAGTCACTGATAAGAAAAAAGCCTATTTGTGTTGTTTTTAAAAGTTTGGGGCTTCGATGAGTCGACATTAATTTTAAGGTCCTATCTATTCTCCTCGCATAAGTTGAAGGGCTTTTTTATACCTTTTTCCATTAAAAAATGAAAATCAAGAATGACACTAATTATATCTAAACATATTTTTTTAAAAATTATTATTTAACTACACTTTCACGGGATGTAGCCTAAATGTATCTCTATGTCACATCTGTACCCTTACTTTAAGTATAATTGCATTCGTTAGGCATTTCATTTACATAAAATATATTAATTTAATTTAAGTATAAGTTAGTATATATATATATATATAGTTTTAGAGGAAATGACTCAAATAGAGTAAATGATTGTCCTTAATTGAACAATTGAAAGTTTGAGGATTTATAAGTAACTTAAGTAATTCATTAAAGACCAAAAAGAATATTTTACATAATTTTTAATTGTTATTTTTGGTATATCTCCTTCCATCGGGAGGAGCAGCCATAGAGAAAGAAAGAAAGAAAAAAAGAAAGAAAAAAAGAGAAAATAAAAGAGAGCAAAGGGGCTGGTTGATTTCTACAAGTTTAGGTTAGATTTTCAAGTGAAATTGAAGATCTAAAGTACAATTAAGGCTGTAATCTTCATCCTAGAAGACTTTGGTGATTGATTTGGTAAGTAATTTTAGTGTTTTGGTTGATTTAATTTATGGTTCTTAAGTTGCAGATTTCAGGTTAATAAATTTTGGTTTATCAGTCTCTGTAATTCAATCATATCTTGAGCTAGAGAGATCCAAATTAAGTTTTATTTGATGATCTGGAAAATTTGAAGAGTTATCTAAAATTTTTATTCTTTGAGTTCGATCTGATTCAGTCTCTATGTTAGGTTAATAAGAGAAAATATTTTATTGCTCAATCTGTAAGCTTCTTTGAATTAGTTGTAATTTGTTATCTATAATTATTTTTGTGGTTATCCAATTCATGTGAAATTTTTACAGAATATTATAGACATATATTTCTAATACTGATTCAAATTTCATCTCAAAATTCATTTTCTATAAGTCTCATAAATTTTTCAAAGTTAATATGTAAACCAGGTTTACAGAGTTCAGGAGTTAAAACTTGTCTAGATATTATTTGAATATCTTGAGGTAGAAAACTCTAAATTAAGATTAGTTTGATTCTTAGGAAACTTGAAAAAGTCCTTTAAACTTTTTGGTTTTTAATTAGAGTTGATTCTTACTGTATCATGGTTAATCGAGGTCATATTATAAATTGTTCTGTCTGCCAAGATTATTGAAGCTGATTATGTTGAGCTATCCTTAAGCCCTTTAATAGTTGAGAAATTGAAGTAAAATTTTTATTTAAGATACTAGACATATATATCTGAGTCTGGTTAAAATTTGAAGTTAAATTTTTTTTTTCTACAGGTCATAGTGATTTTTCTAATTTAAGCCTGAAAATAACTATTTTAGAGTCAATGAAGTTGATTTGTAGAATTAAGCTTAATTACATTTTATGCATATCATTTGGGGGCTGCATGGTTAGAGTAGCACGTGAGATTATTATATTAATGATTTATAAATGAAATTGTATATTTTGAGTGCTGAAAAAGGCAAGAAAAATGGAGGTGCACATTAAACAAATTCAGTGAACCGGGTTGTGTGTTTATAAGTTGTATTGGTGAGTAGACGTTCAAGCCTTTTAAATATTTTTATAACAGCAATAAAAGGATATTTTTATGTTGTTTTATGAACTTGAATTGATGTACTAAAATGTTTCAATTCAGTTTGGTTACTACTTCAATTA
>CATIWM010317095.1:0-16569 GCA_949671775.1 Mallotus repandus | reverse complement strand
TTTTTTATTTTATTTATGTTTTTTATGATAAATTTGATGTTTTTATCATAAAGTTCATGTTTTTATGGTAAAAATATCACCTTTTCATTTTAAATTATTTATTTCTGTATTTTATTTATTTTTATCAATATTCTAGAATTTTTATTGTATTTATGCTTTTTATGATAAATTTGATATTTTTATCATAAAGTTCACAATTTTATGGTAAAAATATGATCTTTATCATCTTTATTTATTTATTTATGTCACTTTTATTTATTTGTATTAATATTGCTATATTTTTATTATTTTTATTGCATTTTTATGATTTTTGTTGCCTTTATTCCTTTTAGGGGTAAAGTTGTCATTTCTATTATAAAATATTTATTTTCATAGTGGAAATGACATCTTTACAACTTTAATATTTTCTAATACTGCATTTTGTTATTTTTAATTACATTAGTTGCATTTTTATTATTTTTATTGCTTTCCTTGATAAATTTATTATTCTCATCATAAAGTTCTCATCGTTATGGTGAAAATAATATCTTTATCATATACTTTATTACTCCATTTGCATAATTATTATTTTTATTGCATATTTATTACCTTTATCATTTTTATTGTTTTCTTTGATAAATTTATCATTTTCATCATAAAGTTAATATTTTTACAGTGAAAATAATACCTTTATCACTTTTATCATTTTATTTGTACTTCCCTACTTTATTTCTTATATTTGCATCATAATAAAAATCTTATTTTTAATAATAAAGATGATGATTTCACACTAAAGTACCCAAATTTCCAAAACCTTGCATCATGCATACATTAGCATCCTTGTTTGCTTATGCTTTTAATTATTCCTTTTATTTATTACTCCAATTATGAATGAATGGAATATACTAAATTGTCCTATATGTGATGTGTGCTTGCATGTGTATGGAAACTAACCTTTGTTTTGGAGGTTTATTAGAATAGGCTTATTTTATTTCATTTTTCCTATTTTAATGTAATGAATAGAATAGACATTTTTCAAGGCAATGTAATCTTTAATCTCAATTCCCCTTTTTATTTTTATTTTGGATGTATTTATTAGAATAGACTTTTTCATCGGATTGTAATCTTTAATCCCTTTCCCCATTTTATTTTGCTTTTTTGCTTGTTTATTTTTATTATTTCTTGCATGCTTGTGTGCTATATGCTTACTTGCTTACATGCTTATTTGCTTAATTGATATTTTTTTTATCATGTGGTGAATGCTTGTCAATCCAATTATCTCGTGCTTTATTTAAATTGATCAATGCTTGAGTGTGGTAAAAATGCATCATAAAACCAAAACTAGAGTGAAGTAGTGAATAATGAGCAACATGTATAATAAGAAACATGATAAGTAACTCCTACCCCCAAAACCCGGATTCTTTGGTTATGGAAGTGAGTTTTTCACTTCTTTCTGATACAAGTCAGGTGGCAACTCTAATCTATATGGCCTAATCAGGCAGACCCTCCCACAAATAATAACAAAAAAAAAATCCAGTAGATGGTCACCATTTAGCTTCTGTGCCCCGATGCTATAAGCTCACAGATCCTATATGATCACAGTTCCCTTCAAAAAAACACATTCCAAATCAGTTCTACTGATATGAATCATAAGGAGGAAATTTAACCAGCAATTCAACCAATAATTCAAATAAGATCCATGAATGCACTTCAACAAACGCACAGAATGATTCACAGTGATTCACTTTGATGAAATACACCCAAAACTTAATAACTTTGCCCAAGATTCTAAGAAACAAGTTGATGATTGAAAAGATTGAAATTTAATCAATTTAGATGACTTAAACTCCAATTTTGAATGCCACAAAGGTTTGATCAACTTCTTTGATAAGTTTTGGTTTGTATTCTTCCAAGAACATGAGAAAACAAGCAATTGATGCTTAAGGTCGAATTTGATTCAATTAATTTTGAATAAAACTTATGAAAACCTATCAAATAATGTATGTAAATCTTCCTTTTATAGAGATAAGGAAGTGATTTAACTAAAGACTCCTAAATAACTAAGGTTTCCTTCATAAAGTAGGAAACAAGTGCTTAAAACTAAAGCAAACTTATCCTAATTAACTTTGGCTGACTTTAACATGGTTTATGGCCTTTAGGTAATTATAAATACTAAAAAAATGAATTCTAACTAAATGACTAAGGCCCAAACATGATTTGGCCTAAAATAAGATAAAATAAGCCTTAAACAAGCCTATCCATAAGCATTAAAAACTTGGACTTCCAATATGTTGAATAAAGCCCATTTAGCTTCAATTTCACTTCCATAAAAGCCTTCAAAATGAATTAAATCTTCATATTCAAGATTTTCCCAAACAGTCTTTATAAAACCTTATAAAACATCTTGAAACTTCTTTGCACACGATATAGGTATTGGGCTCTAATATAGTTTTAAATCATCATTAAAAACATTATCTTCATCATTCATAATGTTATTTTGATGATTCAAATAAGATCCATCTATCTTCAACTTAGCTTCATGCGATCCACTATCTTCAATATGCTCCTTTTGATCCAGTTAAATTGTTGGTTGAATTTCCTCCTTATGATTCATATCATCTATAGTTAGACATGGCTATGTCAAAAAGTGACATGGCTGTGTGACATGTTTTATGCTTGCAATGAACAAAATTAGACATCGCCATGTCATCGAAGTGGCATGGCTACGTCTGAGACTTTCACTCATAAAAACCATTGAATTAGCCTAAGTTTTCTTCATAAAAGTTGTAGCTACATAAGTAAACTTTCCATAGCACTTTGAATCACCTCAATTGGACATCTGTAACGCAATGTATTATAGAAATACTAAGAGCTGCACAACTTAAAATGAAATCTGCATATGCTAACTTCAACTTATGATTTGAAATTCCAAACAAACTCATATTTTGACAAGTAAGCTAACTTAGAAATCTTAAGATTTTTACTTAAAATGTCTAGAATATCACTTTCTCATTATAAAACGCTAAGGATGTCAAAAGTTTTACTAAATCTCAGAGGTCAAAGCAACCCCTCTTTTTTACTAGATTAGCTCCTATCTTTAAGTCTCCATTGCTTTCATCCAAAATTAGTTCCAAAAAGATGGAATATACAAAATCAACACAAAATCAATGTAAAAAGTATAATAATTAACTAAAAATGCATAAATAACAAAAATGACTAACTAGATTAACTTTAATGAAAATAATCCTAAATCATGCTTTTAAAAGATAAAAACCTATATTTCTAATAATGAAATGCAACTATTTAGTTTTCAAAATCTATCATTTTTAGCCTTTATCAATGGTAAAGAAGAACAAAAGAAAAGAAGGAAGTTTGGGACTTATTGGGGCAACCTTCTAAAAAAATTGACTTCAAAGTAAAGTACATAGCTCCTCCTTCAACCGCTATCAAAAGGAAAGACATTGCACCCTTTAGATAGGGGGAAGAGTTTAATAAGGAGCATGGAATAGTCATATTCCAGTTGTCAAATCTACCATATGTGATAGGGATTAATATATAGCATGATTTCAATGATAAATTATTAGCCAACCATGTAACCAGGAGTGGAAGAGTGTACTAACTGCAGAGAAGGCAGTAAGAGGGAAAGAAGTTGCTAAGGAAGTTATAAAGAGAATGAGCCTACCGTCGAGATAAAAGAAGATGCAGTTTTGAAAAGACTAAAAAAGACACAAGCTCAAGTTAATATCCGGGATCTCCTGATGATATCAAAGAAACATCGTGATGCCCTAGTGCATGCCCTAGATGATAAAAGAAATCCCTACAAATACCTCCCCAAAAGATATAATAGCCTTATTACTCCTAACAGTTGGCAACACTGTCTCTTTCTTTGATAATGATCTCTCTAGAGGGGAAAGCTCATAACAGGCCTTTGTTTATCCAAGTGATCAGGAAAGTTAAGAAGACTTCATGATGGATTAGCCATTAATGTCTGTCCTCTCAAGTTGCTCCACAAGTTTTGGATAAGAGTTGAAGACCTCAAAGCATCTAATGTTATCATCAGAGTTTATGATGACTCTAAAAAGCAAGCGATTAGAACCTTTAAAGCTACAGTCATAGTGGGAGAGATTAAATCTATTATACAATTCATAGTGTTGAATATTCTAGTCACACTTGCCTTATTATTGGGGAGAGCCTAGTTTCACCCGCTCGAAGGGGTACCATCTACTCTACACTAGAAAATCAAATTCCCATTCAATGGAAAAGTAGCCACCATTGAAGCTAAGACTAATAGCATAGTTGCTTATATGAATGTGACACTCCCTGCATTTCAGGTGTCAATAATTGTTGAGGGTTAGATGAGCCTAAAGTTGCCATCATGATGAAGAAGATGAGCTATGAACTAGGAATAGGACTCGGACAGAAGTAAAATAAGATTTTAGAATTGTAAGACTTTAAAGGCCAAACTAGTAAACAAGGGTTGGGTTATGATCCAGCCACAGATAAAGGCAAAGAGACTATCTTTATCTCTGAGGGCTCTCTCACTAAATATCAAAGCCAGCTTGAGGAATGGGAGTGCAATATAATTAAGAAACTTGGCTTTGAGATCTTTATAGACATGTTTACCAATATAAGAAAAGAAAAAAGGCAGAAAGAAGAAGACAGGGAAATAACCATCATAGAGATTGAGCATGTCTTGTAAAATATGAGGTTGGAAGCTGAAGCCACTAGCTACACAGACATCGCAGCTCTTATTAAGTCTAGTATAGATGATGTCTTGTTTGATGATGCATATTTCTCTAATGATGTTTGTATTGTTAGTCTGTTTGAATCTTTTGATGTACCAAACTTTAAGTATTATGCAATGAAGTCTGATTTTTACTTACTTACGTGATATGTTTCATAATGATGATGTGCATTCATTTCTTTGACATTCATTCCAATGACACTAAGCCATTTAACATAGGCACAGATATAGATCCTCGCACATTGCATTTTTTAAAATATGTTACCCTTGAGGAAAAGTGAGAATTAGAAAAATATTAATCAAATATTCAAAAATCTTCCCTTGGACACGCCGGGTATTGACAAAGACGTTGCTTAACACTTCATTTCAACTAAAGAGGAGTGTAAGTTAGTGAAGCAAAAGCTACGGAGATTGAGACTGGAGTGGGCATAGTTGGTAAAAAAAGACAGAAAAGCATATAAAAGCAAAGTTTTTAGAGGCACTGGATTCTCCATAATGGCTAACTAATATGGTTCCAGTACTAAAGAAAATTAGGAAAGTAAGAATTTGTGTGGACTAAAGAGACCTCAATAATGCATTCCTAAAAGAAAATTCCCCTTTCCCTTATATAGATGTGTTGAGTGATAATGCGATTACATGTGCAATGTACTCCTTCATGGATGAGTTTTTGGGCTACAACAAAATTCATATGGCAATCATCAACAAAGCTAATACCACTTTTATAACTGAATGGGAAACATACTACTCACATAGTACAATATGATGGTGAAATAGAGGACTCGAGAAGAACACCTGGTTGCATTGGAAAAGTTCTTACAGATGGTAGAGAGGTACAGTCTAAGGCTCAACCTAAAGTAGTGTGTATTTGGTGTAACTTTAGGGAAGATGCTGGGATATATTGCTAGTTGACAGGAATCAAAGTCAGTTCAGATAAAGTAATTGCAATTCATGAGATGCCAACATTGAAGATTGAAGAAGAGATCTATGGGTTCTTGGGAAAATTGCAATTTATCAATAGGTTTATAGACAAAATGACTGAAGTATGTGAGTCAATATTTAAGCTGCTTGGAAGAATTAGCCTGTGATTTGGAATGAATAATGCCATATTTCTTTTGATAAGATCAAGGATTATCTTACAAATCCACCAATTCTGAAGAGGGAAAATGTTGCTCGAGAAGTATAAAGTGAAGCATTACAAGTCATCACCCTACATACCATAGGCTAACGAAACTGTAGAAGCAGCAAATAGGAACATTAAGAAGATTCTCTCAAAGATGATTAAGACGTATCAAGACTAGGCTAACAAGTTACCATTCGCTCTTTGGAGATACCATACGACTATAAGAACGTCAACAGACAACTCTTTTCTCACTAGTATACTGGATAGAAGCAATACTTCTCATTAAGATGGATATGAAGTCTCTTAGAATAGTAATCAAAGTTGAGCTACTTGAGACACAGTGGGTAAAACAAAGACTAGCACAACTGAACTTGGTGGACCATGAAAGGTTGAAAGTGCTTTACTATACTTAGTTGTATCAAAGAAAAATCACAAGGGCTTTTGATAAGAGAGTAAGACAACATGACATCGAGGTTGGAGATTGGGTATTGAGATAAGCTAAGTAGAATGTACTCGATCCAAGAGGCATGTTCCGACCCAACTAGGAAGGGCCTTACCTAATAAAGACCATTCTTTCAAAAAGAGCAGTTAAGTTGATGGATGTTAATAGAAGTGAATTTTCATAATGGGTAAATGTCATTCGTCTTAAGTGATACTATTAACAAAAAGTTAAAAGAAAATGAAAGGTAAAATACTTAGTTAGAAAACCTGAGAGGGTTGACTAAGGATAAGGGCACTTTCATTTTGAAATATACAACATGCAACCATGCCCTTAATAAATGCCACTTAATGTAAATAAGAAAGAACTATTAAAGTTGCATGTGTAAAGAAGTAAATGTATGAATCAATATCTAAAAGCAAAACTTGCATTACAAGAGTCAATACTTTTTTTTATGTAATAAACTTTTTTCTTTTACTTGTAATGATTTTTTGTAATGATTGTTCTTTACTTTGTAATTCATCTTATTCATATACTTAGCATTTTAGCATAGCAAGTAAGCAAAGTAGTAGAGATTGAAGAAAGTTAAGAAACCAAAAAGTGTCAAAGTGAACCAATCAACTAAAGATATCATCAAAATACATACACCAATCATTAATCTTAAATTTCAAAAAAAAATTTGAAACATATTAAAAAAAAGTATCTAAAGGTCCCGAGCATGTAAAAGCAAACAAGCAACAAACATCAATCTTGATGAAAGGAAGTATCATGCATAATAATTCTTGCAAATAAGATAGCAAAAATCAACATGCTAATCTATTTTGTTCTATCTTGTAGAAAATCTCTTAAAAGCATGCAAAAAACAAAAAATAATGAAAGTAAAGAAATAAAAAGTTTTTTCGAGCATTAACCTATTGACGGTGGAGCATCTATATGTGTACCCTTAGATTCGATACCAAAGGAACTACTTAGCCCCTAATCACCCCATGCCTGGTGCAATGAGTTGGCACTATTTTTTGATGAGCAGCATCGCCTCCCTCAAGATCATTAAGATTAACCTCCACATTGACTCCATCAAAAAATTTGGGCTCAACGTTACCAAAGTCTCCTCCTTCTATAGGGAAAATATGAAGTGAAAGCCTAAGTCTAGAGAAAACCTAAGAAGAGGAGAGAGAAGAGAAGGTAAAAATGGGGGGAAAAGGATAAAATTCTAGGCTTTTATACAGCCCAGGTCTGTGGGTTGTGCCATAATGCACACATGCATTCATGTATGCACTCATACTCATGCATTTATACAAACATCCTTTCATGCTTTTTACAAGTAAACTCACACTGAGAGAAGCATGCAACAAGGATAAAAAGTCAACTATTACTATCCCAGCCTCATCTCAATAATCTTTCAAAATTTCTTAACTTTGATCCATAATTTTGAGCCGGGATTCCTAAATTTTAATCAATCTAGTGCTTGATAACCTTATGAAAGGAAGAGAGCCCATCAAAACAAGCTTAATCAACGCTTTGAGGATAGATTAAAAGCTTATACGAAGCTAATGCTTTTACTTCTCTCAAAACAAGCTTAGTCAATGCTCTGAGGACCAAACAATCATTTTTGCCCGCTTATTTTTTGTATAATTGCATTTCTTCTCTTCTACTCCAATTCTCTATTTTATTTTTAATGCCGCCAATAAATTGTAAAATTGTTATGTTTGTATGGTGAGACAGACAATTTTGTGTGCTATTTGAATAATTACCATTTTATTTTCATTTTATTAAATAGTTATTTTTCATTTTCTAGCTTTGAAAATATGAAAATCATAAAAATATCATTTTATGATAAAAATTGCATTAACTTTCTGCAATATTCTGCATTTTTACTATTTTGAAATCACATTTAATATAAAAATCACATTTTGATAATAAAATTTGCATTTTTATGTCAATTCTGCATTTTGTGTGAAAAAGCCTTTTTCACAAAAAAATTTCATTTTATTTTCAAAAATATCAAATTTGTCATTTTTATACAATTTCTACACTTTTTAATGTCAAAAATCACATTTTTACATAAATTTCATATTTTTTGTGTAAATTATGCACCTTTAATATAAAAATATGCATTTTACAATAAAACATAGCATTTTTGGCGTGAGTTGTTCATTTTCATCAAATTCTTGCTTAAAGTTTGCAATTTTATATGGAAAATTGCATTTTTCACATAATGCTTCCATTTTCAATTATAAAAATCATTTTTACATTAAAATTTATCATTTTCACATATTAATTGCATTCTTAGTATTTTTATCATAAAATTATCATTTTGCATATTCGAATCTGCCTCAATTAAATGAAATTACATTTTTTGGGACTTGAAACACGATCTGCGAGTTTCATGATGAAAAATAGTACTATTTTAATTATTTAATGTCAATTAAGCATTTTCATCATTTTTCTGTCATTTAGGATTATTGTTCTGTCTTTAGTAATCATCTCATATGAATTCATCATAATTCCTATAAATACATGCTTCTATTTGCTATTTTGACAGTATGAACATCTCTTGCTTACTTGATATTTATTTGAATGAATGGATGAAGTGCACATATCTGTGCTAACCTCTATTTTATAGGTGTTTATTAGGCCTAAGACTATATTTACTTTTCCATACTTTTTCTATTTCAAATGTATTTACTAGGAAAGTGATGCAAATAATTATAATTAATTTCTTTATTTTTAGTTCATTATGTGCTTTGTGTATGTGTATAAATTTTCATTCCAAAGCTAGGGTGATGCATTAGCCATATGTTGAGTATTATATAACGAGAAATAGCCAAAAAGTATATGTGACCTTTCGTACTTGGAATCTTTGCTGGGGATAACACTCGTTGAGTAACCAAATGTTGTCCCTTTATCTTTTTCCGGAGAAATAGGGTGGCGACTCCATAAATACAGAAAAAGGTCCTCCCGAGATTGAATATTGATCCTATTTTGCAAATGAAATGGATGTCCCTTTCAGTAAAGTTGTTATGTTTCTCCTTTCCTACAAGAGTTACAGATCCCTCAATCACTTACATTATGGTTCTCAATTCTTTAGGTTTCTTGAAATTTCACCCTGATTTTGTTTCCAAATTTTTCTTTATTGCATTTGGTTCAATTTTGACAAACAATGCTAAGCAAGACAAATCAAAGATTTGTTTTCTAATTCATTGTAATCTAGTCTTTTTTGTTTGTATGTCGTTTGCTTCTTTTTAAAAGTTTTCTTAATTTTTAGTTCAATTATTATTTTTTATTTTATAATTTTCCATTTTGCCTGATGACACTCCTAATGCAACAAAGAATCCTAATCTAGCAAAGATTCAAGATCCTTTGACTTATGATGGAGGTCCAATCACAAGGGCACGTGCTAAGAAGATGAAGGAAACATTACACATGCTCATTCAAGCAATTTGGGCTCAAAGACAAATCTGATCCGTTTGGTGCACATGGAGTTAATTCTGTTCCAAAGATTATTCATTTGGTGCAAATTGAAGACTTAGGCCCAAGTAATGTTATTGGGTCTAATTTGAATGCTTTAAGCCTAAAGGAGTAGCTACAATTATTCCAAGTCCAAGATGAAGCCCAAATATGTGTTATTTAGTCCACTTAGTGCTACATACGAATTTGGATGTATTTAACTCCAAAATAGAATTTTAAATGTTTGTTTTTAGTTAGGAATACTTTTCTTTAGCTTATTTTGCAAGCAAAAAAATTCCTTTTCTAAAAAGGACATGTTTTCTTATCTTTTGAGGGTTTATTATCCTTGTCTTTTAAGGATTTGTTTTAGTTTAGGTTTAGGGTTAAGAATTCTTATAAATAGTTTATTTTGTAGCCTATTTGGCATATATTTTTCATTAATTAAATTAAAGTGACAAATTTTTCCTCAAAATTACTTGGAGTTTTATTCTTTGAACTTTCTAAACAAAAGAGGTTGTTAGTTAGTTCACTTGTCTTATCAATTAGAATATCCATATCTAATTGTGGTGACTTCTTGATAGCTAGAGTTCTTAGTTGTTAGATAATTAAGGGTTCTAGTTTCCACCCGACGACGATCTAAGGTATGGGTATCAATAGATTGATGCAGGTTTTGCTTGTTAGATAAGCCTAGTTCGCATCATTGCCTCAACTAAGTGTTTTAAATTTCATCTTATAAAGTTGCCACTTACTTAGTCAATTTCTTTGTATGGTTAATTTGATTTACTTAAGAATATGAAAGGGACCGGCTAAAGAGAAATGGGCAAAAGTGAGGTATTCCCAAGAGAGTGAGTGAAACACAAGAGTATTTCATCTCATCGAGTGAAAAATATGAGGGAGTGCTTTGTGAGGAATTTTTCTTTTCATTACTAATTTTTTTGTAGGAACAATTTCTAACACTTCATCTAGCAAAAGGGAAGAAGAGGAGGTAAACATAAAGTTGTGGATGAAGTCTATGGAGTATAATTTTGCTCGACTAGACCAAGTTATGATGGAGAACTTTGATAGCTTAGAGAAGACTCTAAGATGGGAAATGACACCATAAATCTAAAGTCACCATAAAAATAGCAATGAGGAGTATGAAATTGATTATAAGGAAAAGGAATATATTCCCATAGGCTGAGGTAATAGAGGAGTAGCAGGAAGAGGAAGAGGAGAAAGAGGTCAGTTCTATGGCGGTTATAAGAATAGAAACCAAAGGGATAATGATAATTTTGATTGAAATTTAGGAAGCATCAAGCAAAAAATGCCATCCATTCAAGGCAAAACTGATCTTAATGCTTACTGGGAGTAGGAAATAAAAGTGGAACTCATCTTTGAGTGCCACCACTTTTTTAAAGAGTAGGTAAAATTATCTATTGTCTAATTTACAAATTATTCTATTATTTGGTGGGATCAAGTTGTGACTAGTCATAGGTGCAAGTTGGAGAGGCCAATTGACACTTGGCAAGAATTGAAGTCCTTGATGAGAAAAAGATTTATGCCTAAGCATCATTATTGTGAGCTACATCAAAAACTTGTCCCTTACACAATGAACTAATAGTGTGGAAGATTACTAAAAGAAGATGGAGGTGCTCAAGACATGACTTGAATTAGATGAGGATAAAGAGGCAACCATGACATAATTTTTGGGAGGACTCAATAGAGAAATTATTGACCAACTGGACCTACAACATTAAGTGGAGTTAAAGGAGCTAGTTCACATTGCTACTAAGGTGGGAAAAGCACCTCAAGCATAAAGGAACATCTAGGTATGCCATTAAACCTTTTTCAAGTTCTTCAACTAATTGGAATTCTTCTTAAAAAAGTAATAATAAGGGAAAAACTAAGGCTATTATTGAGTCCACTAAAGGCATGGAATGTTCATCTCAAAAGCAAAAGGAGGCTCCAATGAGTAAGAGTATAGACATTCAATGTTTTAAGTGTTTGGGACATGGCCATATTGCATCAAAATACCCAAATAAGAGAATAATGGTAATGAGGAAACATGGTACCATTAAGTCTAAAAGCAAGGAGGATAGTGATAATAAAGAGATGCCACCATTAGAAGATAATAGTGACGATAACATAGAGAATTTGGTTAATAAAGAGGCATTAGTAATAATATAAGCAAAGAGGCATTAGTAATAATATAAGCACTGAACTTGGAATTCAAAGAAGATGATGTTGAGTAGCAAAGAGACAACATTTTCTACACTAAATGTTATATCCAAAATAAGGTATGTATTCTGATTACTAATGGAGGAAGTTGCACAAACATGGCAAGCACTATTATGGTACAGAATTTAAAGTTACCTACCATGCCACACCCTAGACCTTACAAACTTCATTGGTTAAATAATTATGGTGAGGTAAAGGTAAATAAGTAAGTTATTATATCATTTTCTATTGGAAAATATTCTGATGAATTTTTGTGTGATATAGTACCTATGCATGTGGGTCATTTATTACTTATGAGACCATGGCAATATGATCGAAGGGTTATATATAACAAGTACTTAAATCAATATTCTTTTGTGAAGGATGGTTAAAGGGTAACTCTTATACTAATGACTCTAAAACAAGTTTATGAAGAGCAATGTAAAATGAGAAAAAATCAACTTGTAAAAAGTAAGGTTGAGAGTTCAAAAAAAAGAGTTAAAAGAAAAAGTCAAGCTAAGAGTGAAAAAAGCAAGTGTAAGAGAGAAAATAAAAGTCAAGTTGAGGTGATAAGAAAAGAAGGAAAAGAATTAGTTATTCAGCCTAAAAGAAAAGTAAGAGAAGTGAGAGTTTCTTTGCTAGGGTGAGTTAGAATAGGCATGCTTTTTATGCTAAACAGCCTATTTTTGTTCATTTGTATAAAGGGGCTTATTTTTCTACTAACGACCTTAACTAGTATTTGCCTAATGTTGTTGCTTTTCTTTTGTAGGAATTTGAAGATGCCTTTTATGAAGAGATGTTAAGTGGTTTACCACAAATTCAAGGGATAGAACATTAAATAGACTTCAAGGGATAGAACATTAAATAGACTTCATCCTTACAGAGCTGCCTATTGAAGTAATCTTGAGGAGACAAAAGAGCTTCTAAAGTGAGTGGAGGAATTACTTTCCAAAGGGTATGTTCCAGAAAGTCTAAGTCCATATGTTGTGCTTGTGATTTTGGTGCCCAAGAAGGATGGATCATAGAGGATGTGTGTTGATTATCGCGCTATTAACAAAATCGTAGTAAAGTATAGACATCTTATTCCTAGGTCAGATGATATGCTTTATGAGTTGCATGGTTCTTGTGTGTTTACTAAGATTGATTTTCATAGTGGTTACCACATAATTAGAATAAAGGTTGGTGATAAGTGGAAAAGGACTTTTAAGACCAAATATAGTTTATATGAGTGGTTGGTTATGTCGTTTGGTCTTACTAATGCACCTACCACCATTATGAGACTTATGAATCATGTGTTGCATGCTTCTATTGGCAAGTTTATCATTGTGTACTTTAATGACATCTTAGTATATAACAAAAATATTAATGAGGAGTCACTTTGTATTATGTGCTTGAAGTGCTTAGGAAAGGGACATTATATGCTAATCTTAAAAAGTGTTCCTTTTACATGCAAAATTTGTGTTCACATGTCATATTATGAATGCTAAAGGAATTGAGGTTGATGAAGAAAATATGAAGGCTATCCAAGAATGACCAAAACCTAAGAGTGTGAGTGATTTGAGGAGTTTTCATTGGTTGGATAGTTTCTAAAAAAGGTTTATTAAAGACTTTAGCACTATTGTTGCACCACTCATGAGACTGTGAAAAAGAGTATTAGGTTTGTATGGGGAGATGCACAAGACAATACTTTTAATATAGTTAAAGATAAATTGTGTCATGCACCGGTACTTGCTTTGCCTAATTTTGCTAAAATTTTGAAATTGAATGTGATGCTTCTAAGATTGGTATTGGAGCTATGTTAATGCAAGAATAAAGACCAATTTCATTTTTTAGTAAGAAGCTTCATGGGGGTAGCATTGAGGTACCTAACATATGAAAAAGAATTGTATGTTTCGGTTTGATCTTTGCAAACATGGTATCAATGCTTGTGGCCCAAGGAGTTTTTCATATACATTGACTATGAAAGTTTGAATTATTTGAAGGACTAGAACAAGTTGAATCAAAGACATGCTAAGTGGATAGAGTTTATTAACATGTCCATATATATGATAAAATACAAATAAGGTAAAGAGAATTTAATGGTTGATGCATTGTCTAGGAGGTATGCTTTGCTAAACACTCTTAATTCTAAGTTGTTATATTTTGAACATATTAAAGAGTTGTATGAGCATGATGAAAGGATTGATTACATGCACCGGATTATGAGTGGAAGCATAGTGTGAACACGAATTCAATTAGGGTCAATTTCAAAAATTTTCCATAGCATGTAACCCAAGCATGAATGGCAAGAATCTCAAATAACCCAAAATCATATCACATGTTATTTGTTAGTGTAGGTGTACACGCAAGAGGCCAATCACATATTTTGACATTATACATTATCCCAAATGGCAATAAAATAATATTCTATTATGTAAAATTTTTATTTAATTAAATATTTATCCATTAGCATCTTGTTAAATAAATTTATTATCGAGAGTTGATAATATGAGCTACAAATTTATTTAGTGCATATACTATAAAATGTTCATAGTCGGTAAATTAATAGTTGGGTAATATTAATTAGACTATAACCTCTGTCTGTTTTCCTTGATTTATATGTGATACTAATAGTAAGAGGTAGTGAGTCACATGCTACTTGATATGAGATATTAGAATAAACATGTAAATACTCATGTGATGTGTGGATTAAATAGTGACGTTAGATTTGTGATTGCATGGATATTCACTTATGGTCAACGATCACAATCTAGGTCATAATGGTGCATATAGTCCTTTGACCTGAGGTAACATGGTCATTCACATTTGAGTAGTTAGAGTTTGTTACCGCTTACATACTTATATTAATCACATATGGGTATATGGAGCATGATGGCTCTAGTAAGTTAAATGTAAGGATGAATGTTCGACTAAGATGGGATTTATTGCCTGGAGTGAACCAAGATAAGATCATATGCCATCTATGTTTCTTCCTGAAGAATAAGATCTTGGTAAGGATAAACATAACACAGTTTAAAAGAGTTTCAGTGCTAGAAAAGTGTTTCTAGTATTTGTTATGTTTTATCAAGAATTAGAACTTTAGATAAGGTCATATGATATAGCTATTAGAGTTTTACTAAACCTTAACTTTTGGCTATATTAGGATCTTCTAATGAAGGGATTTTAGTGCATGGTAATTATAACCAAAGGGTTCATGTTAATCAATATATGCATTCATTTCTAATTAGGTAGTTGTGATATCGATACTAGGGGTCACTCACAACTTATGAGAACTAAATGTGTATAATTGGGATTTTCACATTTAGACTTGAAAGGAGTTTTAAATAATATCTAGTGTTGATATTATTTTCTCATTGCCAATTAGACATGAACCTAGTAAGTCACACCTAAAAGAGTTTTACCAAATTACCATCAATATTAATCTAATTATCGATTACAATGTTTAATCAATTAATTAAGACTAATGGAATTGGATTTATACTTTAAGCAATGATTCTAGCATATCATAAAATCTAATTCAGGTGAGGGGTTTAATTATTATTTTATACTTAATTAATATGAGATATTAATTAAAATATTAAATTAATAATAAATGTTGTTTCTATTTGGACTTGAATTAATGGCCCAAGTAGTTTGGGCTTAGGCCCAAAAGAGTTTTGGACTAAAGATTAATCTAAAGTATTGAGAAAGCCCATGAACATAGTCTAAGCCCATTTGTTTGATCGATTGGGCTTGGGCCAAACGTTAGCCCAATTACCAAGCCCAAGTCCATAAAATGGTGTAGTCAAATTTTGGCATATTAGGCACATTATCATTAATGTGTAAATTTTTTATTTTAGCAAAAATAAAGATTCGGTTACATTAATAGTGTAAAGATGAATGTAGATATAATGCATGAGATATATTCTCTACATATTTCTTTGTACACTAGTAAATTACCTATACAAGTTGTATACTCATTATGTCAAACTGCATGCTTGTGATGCAATGGGTGATGTAATGAGGTGCTTACTTTATATATATAAACGAGTCTTTATGATAAAAACCATTTTCAATTGTCAATATATTTTGAAAATTGGTTTTTAAGAGAAAATCACTTGTCTTTAATTTTGATTGAGAACAAATAATTTATGAGTTATTGGGATTAGCCACAGTTTTTGAAATATTTTGAGAAAGGGTTTTGGAGGAGGAATAATCTCCTTTCTCGTATTTAGGAACCAGTTGAGAAGATATACCTGTAGTCTGAGGAGTAGGCAATAATCCTGGCAACTGTGGAGGCTTTAGAGTATTCTGAATAGCCTGAAGAAGTTCAGGGGTTCTAGAGATAGACTCAACCCATTGTTGAATTTGAATCTGTTTGTCTTTATCTGATTCTTGGCTGACAATGTCATACCAAGACTTTATAGGTTTCTCAGCAGAAAAGGGGAAGGGATTCTTTAATTGGGTCAGATTCTTTAGTTGGGATAACCTCTTTATCTTTCTTTTTTTGAACCATTTTATCTGTTTTGCAAGAATTCTCTAGTCAGAAAGTCTGGAAGAGAATTTGTATCTCCTTTAATATATTCAATTTCAAATTCAAAAATACTCAAAATAGCTTGCCATCTTGCAAAAATCTGTTTTGATGCAATGTTTTGAACATCCTTT
>CATIWM010316989.1:0-47390 GCA_949671775.1 Mallotus repandus | reverse complement strand
AAAAAATAAAAAATAAAAATAAAAAAACATAAAAAATAGTAAAGAATGAGAGAAGAAGTAAGGAGTCTTAAATTTTTGAAAGAATGACTTAAAATTATAAAAAAAGAAAAATAGTAAGCGTGAAACAAAAAAAACAAATGACCTTAGTTTTTGAAAATATTTTACAAAAAATCATACCAAGTATAATTTTTCCAAAATTCAATCCAAATGATCGAGGGACAAACAGAGGCTCAAATGATCATAAAAACTCAAAGCACCGGTACCTTTATAGCCCTTAAAGAGTTTGCGCTAAGGAACAACTTGAATCAAAATGGAAAGGCATTTTAGGAACAAGATGTATTTGATCTCCATTGTTTTATAACATGTCATTTAAGGGTATTTTAGGATTTTAATCAAGAAAAAATTACCATCAGCTCTTGAAATTTGATCAAATCCACTAATTCATCTTTATATTTTCAAAAATTAATTAATAAACTTCTCATATTTGATTTTATTAACTTTTCCCCTTTCTGCTAAGTAGATACCTTTCAGGTTTGATATTTTTATTGATGAAATCAAACTTATGGAGCGTTTAATTGACTTTTAAAAATATAAAAATGAACTAATAAATTACCCTCATCATTTGGTTCAAGTGGTTAAGGGAGGTATCCAATGATCTTTGAGGTCATGAGTTTAAGTCCTAGAAACAACATTCTAAGCACTTAAATATTGAGCTATCCGCCAAAAACTGACTAATTTCAACCATGACATCGGCTCCATTTAAAAGTAGAAAATTCAGATCCCCTTCTCCTCCCCTCTACTTCCTAAAACTGGAGTTAAAAAAAAAACTAATAAATTTGAGATGTAATTTTTCTTTTAATTAAAGTGAAAGATGCTCTTAAAAAAAAAAAAAAAGCAAAAGGAAAGGAGAGAAAGGGGCAGCAACGCAACAATAAAAGACGTGCGAATGGACCCCACTACAAAAGAGGCCGAAAAAGAAAGAACCAAGGAAGCAGCAGTATAGACAGAACAGGACGCGTGACTTTTAACCTGTAGGCGAATTCCCTCGCAGTCGGATCAGTAGCTTGGAAATTCCGTTGGAATAAAAAAGAGAAAAGAAAGGAATAATTTGAGCAAATAAATGGAGGCGAAGGAGGAACACTGGACTGCCTCACCTCCTCCTATTGTTTGCTGAACAAGAACTGTTTGTAGCTTTTATGATGGCTTCTCCTGATGACGAAGATAATAACAGGCAACCTTTGTTGAACAAAATCAGCAGCAATAGCACTTGCACTTACTTTGAGAATTGCCCTGGTTGTCAGCTCGACCTCTTCAAACAGACTAATCATGGCGTTCCTGTTAAGCATTTATTCTTTGTTTGGATTGTGGTGCTTTGTGCAGGTTTCCATTTTCTTCTTTCTAATTGTTGTTTGCTTTTTTAAGAAAAATTGCGAGATTGTAACTGTGGTCTCATCCTTTCAGCCTTGCCAATTTCCTCTCTTTTTCCTTTCCTTTATTTCATGGTAAGCATTTTATTGTGCTCTTTTTTTTTTTATTATTACATATGTGGGGGATGATTTTTTTTTCACTTCTAATTGAAAAAATGATTTGCGAAATGACACTTGTGATTCACAAATTTTCTGCCCTTTCTGTTTATGGTAATATAGTTTATGTGATAAAATTGATATTAGAGTGAACTGAGTGTTGTTGTTGTTGTTTTTTTTTTCTTTCATTGTCATAAAACTACAATTTATCACGACAGCATTTAATCACCTGGTAGCAAAAAATTTAATCACAACAGCATGTCAATAAGCATTGTAGCTATTGTAATCGTGCTTATGTTTATTGCGTATTGGAATGTGAATCAACTCAGAGCACAATGATCATGGATTTGTCAAACTGTTCTTCTTATCCGTGTCACTTCATTTCTCACAGATAAGGGACTTTCATATTGCAAAAAGAGAGGAAGATATTGGGTACTATGCTGGTTATGTAGGTGAGCATGTTTTTCCTTGCTCTGTGTTGATTGACTGCTCTAATATGCTATTTGAGGGCCTGATTCCTTGTGATTTATTTCCTTGAAGGATCTGCCTTTATGTTTGGAAGAGCTTTAACTTCTGTTCTCTGGGGAATGATTGCTGACCGGTATGGTCGAAAACCTGTCATAATATTCGGCATGATCTCAGTGTTAGTAATCCTTGATGTCTGTTCTATATGTGATCTTCATCTATGAAATTCTGTAAATTTAGGGTTCTCTTGATTTATTTACTTTACCCTTCTGCCCTCAATACAGGATCATATTTAACACCCTTTTTGGGCTTAGTACAAGCTTTTGGATGGCACTTTCTACAAGGTTTCTTCTTGGAAGTCTGTGTGGCATACTTGGTCCAATGAGGGTATTTCCCTCATTGTAGATGTTTGAATTTGTTATTCTTTTCTTTACTCATTTTGCAAATTGAGTTCTTTTATTATTATGCTAACTGACATATAATTGGCATTAGAGAGTAGAGTGAAACAAACTGCATAATCTTTAGCCATGGTTTTTTGTTCTGTTTATTTGGGTTGAATTGGTGTAGCTGGTTTAAGTTTCTTTCTGTACAGCCTGCAAGTGCTAGGTAATGCCTTTTGGATTCTTTTGTCCAATCATGATTTAAAATCTTGGAAAACCTCAACTTTCAACACCTTCAGGCATTATGACATCTTATTGTCCCAAATCAAAATTTAATTGATATTTAATTGAAATATTAGGAAAACAACAACTTTTTAAAGTCTTATCTAATCTTTGAGAAAATGACTATTTTTTCCTTTAGCAAGTCTGCGAATGAGACATCTGAACTTCCATAGGCCTCTCTGAGATGTGCTGTCTTTTCATTGCAAATGCCAATGTTAATCACATCTGTGTGTCTTTCCGTGGGTGCAAAATAAATTTCAGAATTAAACAAGTAAACTTCATTTACATGGCGCCGAAGTGATGGCTCTTTGGACTATATTTCCTCAAATTTTCTCCCTATGGTTTGACTGCTGAGTCTTGTAGCCATTTTAGCTGCTACCAAATAAGTTATTACTTTTTGAAAGATGCCTTAGGCCATTTGAACATTCTGTCTTTGCTACTTGGCTGGGCACTAATGCATTTGATTGGTAGCTGTACAAATGTCCAATACTGCTACTGCTAGTGTTACTACTGTTATTTCCTGTGGCTTCCTATTGTTTCCAATGATTTCACATATCTTCAATTTCCAAATTTGACCAGGCATATGCCTCAGAAGTTTGCCGTAAAGAATATCAAGCTTTGGGAATGTCAATTGTATGGGGATTTCCTTCTTTCACTTTACATCTCCTTTTTGTCCTTTAGCTGCTACAAACCTATTTATTACATTGTACTCAAAAGAACTATGCTTTTCAGATAAGCACATCATGGGGCATTGGGTTAGTCATTGGTCCAGCTCTTGGAGGTTTTCTTGCACAGGTAAATTTTTCTATGTGCTGCATCTTCTCTTTCATGAACTAAAACTAGGGTCCATTCTGTGTTACTACCAGTAAATTCATAATGAAAAAATTTTGGTTACGTCTGCTGCAATCAATTAGGATATATTTACTGAACTAATCTTATAATAGAGCATGGAAGCTTTAATGTTGTAGTTATTAGGTGTTGCATATTCTGTCCTCATATAGATGATATTCTATGTGTTCAGATGAAACACATAAATTCTGCAGAATGAGAGAACCTATGCCTATTATATACCATCACCAGTTGACCAGCAGACCAGAATGCAGAAAATGAAATAATTCATTGTTGATGAAGGAGAAATGCAATTTCTCTCCTCAAAAGCTCTCCTATCTGTTTCTGCATGATCCACAAATAGTAAATATTAGCAGCACAAAAGATTTTCATTTTTATGAACTTAAAAGGACTCTTGCAAGCTCTCCCTTGGTCCTGCAGCCAAATACCCATGAACATATGGGCTAGTTCTCACAATATTCTAACCCATAAGCATGCACATGAGATGGTTGACTCGCTGATTTAAAAAGCACCTTTCTCAAGTTGCTTCCTGAGCAGAAGAGATGCCACATTAGTGGGCACAATAGCTTTTTGATTAACCTCTAGAAGTTAAACATCTGTTGAATTCCTTCAGCAGAACTGTATGCTTGTTCCTTAAGTCATCCATATTATATTAGTTGTTCATGGAAAGGTTGATAATTTCTCTTGAAGATGGCTAGATTGCCATCAATAAGCTTATATCTAGGTTTTTATTATTGTTATTGTTAAATCTTATTGTTATCATTGTTATTATTTTTGTTATTGTTATTATTGTTATTATTATTATTGTTAATATGTTATTGTAAACACCACTTTCTTTCCATCTGATTTACAAGAACTTGGTGCTGCTTTTGTTTTATTACCGTGTTCATTTCTATAATTGTGTAACTAATTTAAATTTCTCCTTCTCTCCCTCTCCCTATTGGTTAACTCCTTTCAAATTAATTACATTGCAGCCTGCAGAGAAATATCAAAACATATTTTCGAAAGACTCTCTTTTTGGGAGGTATGTGCTCATTTTTGGCTTTTCGTTTTTCTAGAGAAAACTTTCTATTACTCTTTTCCATATAATAGAATCTTCTAGCTTTTCATTTTTTGCTTAATATTCAAAATCTGAATGATATTGCAGGTTTCCATACTTCTTACCTTGCCTATTGATATCAATCTTTGCGTTGGGTGTGCTAGTTTTTGGTTTTTCACTTCCGGTATGTTACTAAATGAATCCCATATATTTTAATTGAATTTTGTACTCATGACATATTTTAATTTATAATCTTTTGTTTTCTTAAATTTTGGCTCTTATGATCACATTTTATAGTTTATCGCAAATTACATAATACATTAGATGTGCCATTATAAGAGGACACGATAAATGTCAAAAGGATACCAAAATAATGTATTTGACTTTGCTATTGTTCATTTTCTGCTTTCAAGGTAGTCTTGTTTTCTTTCTGAACTGGTATGTCCTATATTTTCTACGGTCGAAAACACATTATTGAACTTTTCAATTGAGTAAAACATTAAATGATGTGAACCAGAACAATATGAAAGAATAAAATCATATTTAGATAGATGGAACCTTAATCTCTTATTTAGTTTGTTCAAACAACAAATGCTGTATGAAAACTTAAGCCTTTTGAATTAATAACAAACAAACAATAATTATTATAAAATAATGATGGAATAAACGTCACACTCAAGAACAATTTGAGTTTTTGAATGATAAATTTAAGATGATCACCTCAAGCATAAACTTGATAAGATCTCAAAGTTCCCAATATAACAAAAAAAAAAGTTCATTGAACTCAAAATATATTTGACAACTGATATATGGGTGACAATCGTTACATCCCTTTTGAATTAATAACAAACAAACAATAATTATTATAAAATAATGAAGGAATAAACGTCACACTCAAGAATAATTTGAGTTTTTGAATGATAAATTTAAGATGATCACCTCAAGCATAAACTTGATAAGATCTCAAAGTTCCCAATATAACAAAAAAAAAAAAAAAAGTTTATTAAACTCAAAATATAATTGACAACTGATATATGGGTGACAACCTTTACACCCCTTTTTATAGAGAATAAATAATACTAAGCCTGGTAGAAAAAGTATTAGGAATAAAATAAAATTCTAAACAAATTCCAAGCAATAAATAAATTTAAATATGAAATCCATAGTAAATAAGATGATATAATCAAACTAGGAGACATAATCAAACTAAGATTTGACTTGGTCAAATAAACTAAAACTAGAATTAAATAAAGTCCACAAATATTGGCCCAATAATAATGTGGCCTAACCCGCATTACTTCCACATGTTTGAATAATACTGACCATGTATTGTTGCAGCCCTTGTTCTTTTAAACTTTGACTGTCATTGACTTTATTAGAATTTTATTTAATTAATCTATTAAAAGTTTCTTTCATCTCTTTAGTCCTAATGCTTGATGTAGATCTTTCATATTAATTAATGGATCATTGCCTCTATCACATTAGTATAACATGATTAAGCTCTTGATCAAGAAGTTGAAAAAAGAAAAATGAATAAAATATAGGTTAGTCATGAGTTTCATCTTTGTGCCAAAGATGATATTTGTTAGGTTAGTCACAGATACTTCATCAAAGTCTGTTCACTCTAGTTTACATAAAGGAAAAGCGCTCTTCTGTCTTACAAACATATGTTGCTCTATTATGTGGAAAAAGTAGAGCAAGTCAAGATACAACTGCAAAATGAAGGTTTTACTGAAGGAAATGTGGGAGATCTGCTATCTTTCCTTACCTATTTGGTGAGATTTGAACCATTGAACCAGATTGTTATATATATCCACTTTCATCCAATGGCATACTGCTATTCTGTCTGCTAACAATTGCCATTTTTGTGTCAAGAACAATCCTTTAACCTGGATTGGTTATAGATTACTTCAAATGCTGTGTGAAATTAATATTTCATGTTCATGAGAACCTCATATGGAAGTATCAAAAGGCTTTGAGATGACCAATTAATTCAATGAAATCAGAAAACTACTATAAGAGTTAGATGAACAACCAATAAGTTGTCTCTTGTAATGCTGCTGAAATGCTGCCTGTTTATTCATGAACCGTTCTTTGAAGTGTGGATAAGTGATATTGCAAATTAGTATAAGAGTCATCTCTTGTGCTTGTGCTTATTTATGTGAGAAGACAAAATCCCAGAATGAACATACTGATAGTTCTTACTACGTTCACGTTGATGAAATAGAAGTCGTGCTTCAAAATGGTATTTGGCTTATAGGCTAGTATGGATTCTTGATAGTAGAACTATTGGTGAGTTTTATATAGTCTTTAATAACATTATTTTTAACCATTTAGGCCCTTTAATGAGGTAGATTGTTAGTCCTCAATTTATGCAACATGCTGAGCAAGGTTTCTAGTAACAATTGGTGAATTGAGTTTAGAGCACCATAGTGGAGGTTACACCTTTTTGTTGACGTAGGGCCTCCAAGGATAGGTATAGTTATGTTTGAGATGGGCCTCCATGAGTAGGCCTATTGTGATTAGGTTGGCAACAAGCCATCTATATTTGGCATGTGATGACTAGTCTAGGTCTAGTTGTGTTGGAATATAGAATCCCACAAGAGAAAAACATAAGGAACTAAAGTGTTGTATGATTGGTGAAGATTGGGAATTAGCAAAGCCAATTGGAATCATTAGGTACACTTTTGAATCAAACTTTTGATGTTTATATTATTGGAAGTTGTAACTAACATCATCATTAGTAATTCAATAGAAAGGACTCAGTATAAATTGCCCTAGTGAATAAGTAACTTTGACCATCAATTTTATTTGATACGCAATTACTAAAATGAAGAAAGCATTTCCCATGTTCTTCATGTGTGGTTATTCTATTTTAATTGTGTTCTGGGTTAACAACAAATTGAAATTGCTGTTCTATTTTGTGAAATCCTTTCCAGGCGGAAGGTAATAAAATTCTGCCTTACCTGCTCATAGGCCTGAATGCTATTATTTCTATTCTCCTGCGGTGTGTGTGCCTCCATGTTCTTCTTCCTTTTCTATTTGTTCCTTCTATGCTATCATACTTTCTCTTGCCTACTTATGGGAGCCAAGTAGACACAGAGTCTAAAAATTTCTAGACTGTTGTAGGAGACATTGCACAACCATAGAGGAAAGGAAAAAGGATCTGATAAATCATGTGATGATCTAAACACCATCGTTGATGATTCCAACCCAAGTGAAAGGGCACAAATTAACAATGGAAAAAGCTCTGATTCTGAAGAGAGCCTTCTAAAAAATTGGCCCTTAATGTCATCCATCATTGTGTATTGTGTATTTCAACTTCATGACATGGCATATACAGAGGTAACTCTCCTGAATTCATCATATCCATTTCGTCAAACATTTACATCGATTATAATTTTGATCTCATGTTATTACAATGTTCTGCAATTTATATGAATGCATAGATTCAGATTACTTTGAACAAGTAATACTTTAGATGTAAACATATTATGCAATTCGAACATCCTAATGTGTGTATAGATTTTTTTTCCCCCTAAGAGGGGAATCCAAATATCCCATGATTTTAGCACTGCCCTACAGCAGACACCTCTCCCACAATTGTCACGGACAAAATGCCGAAGGAGTTTTGACACCATGGTGGGTGGCTTCGATGGCATTTTGTTCGTGACACAATGCCCTTCTCACCCTCTTGTTTTTGCACTGTTTTATTGTTGAAATATTTTTCAGGAATCTTGACATTATTAACAAAGCTAAATATTCTAAATCGTAGTTTTACCTGAATGAGAAATGATGTAATACTAGTTTTTAAAGAAGTTCATTTGCTTCATTGCTAAAAGTCTATTGCTTTAAAAAATCAATCTATCAATTTTTCTATGGTGCATGGAAGTCTCTCACTTTCTTGGGATATTAGCTGTCTTGGCCAAACTCTAGTATGTTGTTAAATCTTCTTTCTCTGTCTCAAGTTCAACCGATAAAAGAAATATGGTATTGTCTAGTACGCCATTTATTTCATAAAATTATATTTCATATACTCAATAAAGTGCCTTTGTCACTCCAAGTATTCATCTTGGAAACATCAGCACAAGGATTTTCTTTTTCTTTTAAATTTTTTAGAAATCCCTCTCTTTCTTATGTTCTTGATTCTCATATGCATGCTTCTGATTTTGAGGATTGATGTGAACAATAAATTGGTATATTTTTGCTTGAAGTATTTGCAATTGATTTTTGTTCAAGTTGAAGCTAGATGTTATGTTCTTTTTTTTTTGAACATCTGAACGGAATTTCACATCACCCTTGCAGTGGTTTGGAATTGAACCCATGGCCTTTAGTGCCATGAATGGAGTGTTTGCCATTTGGCTACTAAACCTTGGATTTAAATGTTCTGTTCTTGGTAGTAAAGAATTCATTCAAAATGCTTAAGCCATTCAGTAGAAAGGTGCTATATGACATAATCTAACACTAAGATCCATGCCAAATTGGTATGAGAGATCAGTGTGGGATTATCCTCTGAAATATAACTTCAGACATATTTAGGTCACTACCTACCTATATGGATTCTGGCTTTAAATTGATTTTAAATTAAAACATATTATAGTACCATGTAATGGCCTTCAATTTGGTAGGGAGTTGTATGATGTAAACCCTTTAGATAATTCGTCACAAAAAAAGGACCTTCAGAAAACCCTTAACAATTAAATGTGGAAGTTTCCGAAAATTAAATGTTTTCTTATGCAATATTTTTATTCTAAATTTATTATTCTTGATCACAAATTTGTTACCCTTTGAATGTTTCTTCAGATTTTCTCATTATGGGCTGTTAGTCCTAAGAAGAATGGGGGATTGAGTTATTCCACTGCTGATGTTGGTGAAGTTCTTGCAATTTCAGGTTGGATGCAACAGCCAACTTCATATCATGATTATGTTATCTTTCCTTATCTCTCTTTAGTGCTTTGGTTCCTCCAGATTATGGAGTAGGCTTTTTCTTCAATATTTATCATGTTATTTCTCTGGAAAAATCAAGGTGGTTGATTTATTAAAAGGCATCAGTTGAGCATGGTCATATTTGAAATTTATAAAATGTTTATCTGTCTTTTTTGTTCAGTCACGTTATCAGGAAAGTGGAATCCTACCTCATTTGTCCTTACACCTTTATCCATTTTTCTTTTTGGTGTGCTCAATATCAGGCTTTGGACTACTTCTCTTTCAGTTATTTTTGTACCCCCTGGTGGAGAGAAATTTAGGGCCAGTTACATTTTCTCGCATAGGAGCGGTATGCCTCTGACACAGCTTCTTGTGCATGCATCTTTTACATGTATATTTGCTTTCTGTGTCTCTTTTTCACATAATCTTTTCCTGGATTTATGTGTGAAGGTCCTTACTGTACCGTTGTTGTCTAGCTATCCTTTCATAGCATTGCTGAAAGGCATCAGCCTAACACTATTGGTTGACTGTGCATCTGTACTGAAGAATGTGCTTTCTGTAAGTTCATTTTCCAAATTAGAATTTCTCCTGTGTTTTTATCATGTGCTGAATTTTTCTATCATTGTTATTGGTGTGTGGTTTTGGTTTTAAACTAGTCTTCAATGTTCTTCTATTATGACGCCAATGCTTCTCTTAATCAATACCATAATGTTCTGTAATCAATGTTCTAAACTTTGGGTCCATATTTAATAGTCTACAGTATTGCTACTATCTTAGATATTTATTATTCCCGTTCAGTTCAGGGAACTAAATATTCACTGAAAAAAGAACCTAAATGAATTTCGATGGTGTCAGATCACATTCATCTATCAAATGAATAAATTAGGTAGCTACTTTACATCTTGTGCTGCCCTGAGAATGTCACATTATTATCATTGATTTCTGTTAAAAGGAATTTCTTTTAAAAATAGAAAAAGTCATCTGTCTGTCTTACTCTCTGTTTTTCCATGTCATAGATTTCACCATACACTTCTATTTATTCTTGCAGGTATCAATCACAACAGGATTGTTCCTTCTACAAAATAGAGCTGTGGTAACTCATATCATTTGTTAATGTTTACATACACAAGTATTTTTGAATTTCATAAATTTGTACTTAAGTTGAAATTAACTGTAAACTAAGCCTTTTCAAATTTCTTAAGGTTTAATCCTTTAAAACAGTGTTTTAAATGGAATTTAGCTTTTAGCCCCTAAATTTCTAAGTCAAATAACCCTTCAGTCCCTGACCTTTTGGCTTTCATATAATGTACACTTTAGTTTACTTCAGTCTAGAAGCTAGTCTGGACTAAATCTGAAAACTGAGCTCAAAGATTATTTCATTTTCAAGTTAGGATAAAAATAAATATAACTGAAAAAGTAAAGTGTGAATTTGAAGCATATATAATCTATGGAAATTAACCATAAATTGACATTGGAAAAGATAAAATAGGATTTGAGTGTATAATTTGTCACATGCCAAGAGTTCTTTTTTTTTTTCATTATTTACCCTTATGTATGTTTATATTTATTGAATGCATATTTTATTAATGTCAGACTCAAAAGCAAAGAGGAGCTGCAAATGGAATTTCAATGTCTGCCATGTCTTTGTTCAAAGCAGTTGGCCCAGCTACAGGAGGTGCTTTGTAAGTCTCTTGTTCTTGGTCACTGAAATTGTTCGGTTGGTTGGCTTTGTTTTTGCATGATATTTTTAATGCAGCATTACAAATATTTTAGAGCACAGTATGACTGTATATTTTTATATAATAAAAAGCTTTTTGTAAATATTTTCTAATTAACACTTTTCTAGTTCAAGAAATATGGAACGAAATAGTTCAAAAAGAAAAAGAAGCAAATGTGCTGGATTTGGTTGATTTAAGCTTCTTAGTGTGTGTCACTTTCAAGCAACCATTTGAGAGTCCAAAACTGCAGGCCTAGTGTTAGCAGAGCAGTGCCTCTATAAGCCTCTGGAAAGCCAATTTTAACCCACAAGTATCTTACTTGTAATGCAATTTCCTCTACAAAATGTTGTAGTCTCCGGATCTTTGGCGTCTGGCAGTTATGTAGCTTCAGCAAAACTAATCTTTCACAGTAAGTGAAGGGATCAGGATTTGATTTGTTATTATAAATTGCTTAATGAGTTTAAAACACACAGTTTAATTAGATTCATCAGTACGAATAGACTTATGAATAAGGATGGGAACTTGTTTGATCATAAAATTAAAATATCTAGAAAGAAGGTATGATTTTAAAGAACCAGCTAAGATTTATTTATTTTTTTTTGAAGATTTCCATATAGTTCTTTTATTAGTCCATTTTTTTTTTGATATAGAATTGAAAGTTTTAATTATGAAATTCCTGGATTTGTAATATCTTCAAAGGTGTAGTTTCAAAGCACCATCTAGGATTTGGCTGACAAGTCATTTTCTAGTTTTGAACTAAAATTGGAATTATTGGGCTTGAGGATTCCTGTTAAATTTAAATAGTGAAGTAGAAGAAAAGCAGTGATATAATAATATGAACCATAAAGAAGGAAAAAAAGAAACTAATTATATATTTACTTGGATGCATGTAGTTTCCTACGACTTTGGACTACATATAAGGCTAATGCTAACTGCTCGAATAAATTCCGACAATCACTTTTAAATGACATAGTGTGCTCCTGAATGATTTTTGTTTAATAAGTATTGATAAGACCAGAAAGTTGTTAGTTGCTAAGTAAATGTAAACCAACTCTCACTCATTTTAGCACCTCTTGTAAGTTATTTTCTAGAGATAACTGTTAAGGTCTCTTCAGCCTCATATATAAACCTTGTTTTGACTTAGGCTTTGGAATTATTATATGACAGCTGAAAATACAGCCTTTGGGTTCCCAAAACCAGTCTTGGTTCACAAGAGATTCATGCATGGAAGAAAAAATTTCCTAAATTGTCTTTGCTTTTATTTTGCTTATTTAGTTATAGCTGATTCCTAGATTTTTCCTAGTTAAGGTTTCTAATTGTTGGAGATGTGACTGAATCCCACATCTGAAATATATAAAGAGTTTAAGTGACATATAAGTGGTGTAAATTGATCCTTAACACAAGCCAATTGGTTATGTCTCACATGGGTTCAACCCCATCTATATGTTAGGGACTAATCTACCCTCTTTTGTAACTATTTAAAGTTTATTAGTTTATTTTCATATGGAATAAGACAAGCAGAAATTTCCCTTAAGGTTTTGAACTCTTAAAGTTCAGAGATCCTAGAGTTCTCTGTAACGAGCCCTTTAACTAAAAATTCAACATAGATCTGAAGGACAGAAATTCCAATAAGCAGCCTTCACCTTCCTTTGATCTTGTGGTGAATCATACAGAGCCCTTTAACTAAAATTTAGCATAGATATAAAGGAAGAAATTCCAATAAGCAGCCTTCACCTTCTTTTGATCTTGTGGTGAATCATAGACCCATCACTCAATTAGAAATGCAGGGCCTGTAACATATTGTTTAACTCCTGATGTCTAGAAGAATCTACTTAAGACCGCTATTGGTCCTTCTGTTTAATGTCTCCTTTCATCCTTTCCTGCCCATTGACACCTGTCTATCTGCCATTGGTTAGATGCTAATATATGTTGGCACCTCAGTGCTTTGGGTAATGTTAATTTTATTTTAGCAATGGTGCCCTCTTGAAGTTATATTAGGCTATTGATAACTCTCCCAGTAGCCCAGTGATTCTTCATGCATGCTTACTTCCATATCTAAAGCAGTATTTTATTTATTTTTTCTTGATCTTAGCTGCAACACGATTCATTTGAATTTTGTCATTTCCTGTCTCCTTATTCCTCAAACTATGAGATTTTATGGAGGATATTAGTGGGGCTCCAGGGAAGAAATTGATGTGGTACTTTTGAGTGTTGGATCTTGGCATTTGCCAATTAGAGTAAAAAATGAGCCTATTTCTGGCTTACATATCTTTCCTCTCCATTTTCACTATGGTATTTTATCCTCACATGTCTCTTGCTATTTTTTTCTGCCTCCGTCATAATTTCTTTATCAAGTGGGCTATTCTATTCTACATCAGGGTATCATATCAACACAAAAAGAACTCAAGTTTTGTTAATAGTGACTAATGAGGCTATTAGACTTATGATCTTGGCCTTATTACTCTAGTTGATCTTTGCAGGTTTGGATTCTATTTTCCTTTTTTTTTTTCCGTCAATAAATTAACTGATAGTTGATTAGATCTTATAGGCAACCTGAATAGCAAATTTGAATAACAGGAGAAGAGACAGATAACAAGAGAAGACAGGAGAATTCAGAATGCAAATGACATCTTATAAATATATAGGGAGATATAAGCCAAGGTGGAACATATGAACAGATAAGAGGGGTAGAAACATTATGGTAAAAATAAGAAATTATAAAGGACATAAGATCAGTCAATTCCCAACTTTTTTTTTTTTTTGAAAGGAAGGGTGGCAAAAGCTAGCAAATTACAACAGAACAGCCCGGGAGTATGAAACTCCAGTCAATTCCCAACTTTTAGAACACTGAAATTTGCTTAAGAACATGATAGGAAAGTCCCAAGCTTCCCAGATATGGTAGTAGAAAAAATGGAAAATATTGTAGTTAATAATTAAGTATCTCAATTAACATCAAAATCTCATGGAAAGATCTAAAGTCATCATAAGAAAATAATGCTAAATAATAAAATAATTTAAAAATTTGAGGTTGAGCATTCATCACATGTATTTCAATTCATAACCTTGTGGTAAACTCATCATGAGTGACTTGCTTGATTTGCTTTTTATATTCACAGATTCTCTTGGGCACAAAAACGTCAACATGCTTTCTTTCTTCCAGGTATTAACTGTTAAATAGGTTCTTGTTCCTTGGATTAAAATCTACTATATTGCATCTATAATGCAATCATTAATGTTGTGGGATTTCCCTTGGCGACATGATATAGTTAACTTAAATTTGAACATAATTGTTGCACCTTTTTGTTTCAAATTTGTGAAAGGTCTTCTATTGCATTATGCTTCTTTCTATTTCCTCAACTTTAGGGCTATTAAACTATATGTTACTAGAACGTGCAAGAGTATTTACAATTCAGAACCTAACATTTTTTTCTCCTGGAATTTTCATGTACAATATAATTCACTAGCAAAATGATGAAAGAAGCTAATGCTTTCTTTCTTACATTGAGACACAAGAATCTGCATTCTCTTGCCCTTCATGAGTTTGAATGTTAATTTTACTCGCTTCTTAAGTTATGCAAGCTGATTCAGCGGAATCTGTTGTGAACTGTATGGTGCACTAGTCTAGATTGTAGAAGTTATAACCAGCAAAGAGTGCAAAGAAGGCTTTTATTTTTATTATTATTATTTTTTTAATATATATTTCTGCATAGGCTTCATAGTGAACTTATATTAGTCCTTTAAGTTTTATCTTTATAACACTTTAGCCCTTTAAATTGTTTGAACTTTTATTTATAGGTCTATCGGTGCGAAAAGTCCAAACGTTTGCAACCTTTTGCAATTTTATTCCAATCTTTTAATTTTGATAAAAATGTCCCGATTTGACAAATATTTGGCAATTTTAGCACAAATAGCTTTTTGGTCAAAATTAAATAAAGATGTTGACGTGACATCTTATAAAATGTCAAATTCACCCTTTTTAATGTTCTAAATCTATAATGTGGTCTATTGGTATAAAAATCCAAAATTTTCAAATTTTTGGCAAATTTTTCTCAATTTTAAATTTTGATAAAATATTTTAATTTATCCAATTCATTAATATAAATAATTATTTATTTAAAATTAAATAAAAAACATAATAATAAAAGAATTAAATTTACTATTGAAAATGTGTTAAATTCATGAATGATTTTCATTATAATAATTTTAAAAAATAAAGATATTTTTAATATAAATAATTATTACTCTAAATAATTCAAAAATTTTAATTATTTCATAATTTTTTTGAAAGTATTTAAAAATATCTTTTTTTTGAAAGAAAAATATTTGACTTCAACATTTAAAGAAAATTTGTCATATTTTACTACACATACATATATATATATAAAATTTTTATTAAAATAACTGTCCATCATAAATTTAATTTTTTTAGTTATCATGTCATTACTTTTTAATCAATTAATCAAATAATTTTTAAATTGAAATATTTTTTAAAATTAAAAATGAAATTGAGTTGCCAAAAGGCGTAAACGTTTGTATTTTTCACGCTAATATACCTTTATGGATTTTACAACATAAAGGGTAAATTTGACATTTACAGATGCCCCATCAACATATTTTATTCGATTTTGACCAAATGTCTATTTATGTTAAAATTGTCAAGAATTAATGAGATTGGGACATTTTTGTCAAAATTGAAAAGTTTGGATAAAATTGCAAAAGACGTAAACATTTGGATTTTTCATACCAATAAGCCTTATTTATATAAACATTTAATTTAAATAGATTCGAAGTTACTTTTAGTAGCAAGCCCTCACAAATTTCTTATTTTATTTTATTTTGAACATATCCAAAGTTGTAAAATACAGTCAAATAGTTACAAAGTTGATTTGAGCATTATGTTATGACAAGTTAATTTTTAAATTTATTAAATATAACCATTTCTTAAATTTTAATTTTATTTTTTACATTAAATTAAATTTTGTTCATTTCCAATGTCACTAATCTTATACTCTAGAAGCAAACTTTAAGTTATAATTGAAGCATACTAATACATATTAATAAATTTCTTATCACCTTTACACATCATAACTGGACATATGTATAGGCAAAACCAAAATATTTATAATTGTTTTTTAAATTACACAAAACAAACACACATTAGGTTAAGGACAGGACACACTAGATTATAGATCATTTTATGTTTATTTCACTTTTTATTGTTGCAGTAATATATGCTGCCATTGAAATAAAACTATAAGTTTACCCTATAAGTTTGGTTTCAATTGTAATTTGGCACCCCCATGACCCTATGTCTGGGTCTGCCATTGATTGTAAACCGCATTTGCCTTTGCATCAAGTTTAGCATATGAAGACTTGAGATATTTGGTGGCATCTAAATATTTGATCTTCTTTACACTTGGATCCTTGACTATGGTGCAAGTGTTCAATGTTCTTTTGGGAACTGTCATTTAATGTACAACTTGGTTTTCAGCGTTATTATGCTCTATACTTCACATATCTGGTTATGAAGACCTTTAAAGGCATTATCTTTTTGATATGCAGGCAATCATATGGTTTTTTTTGTTCTAAACATTGTCGAGGTAATTGGTCTTGTGATGACTTTCAAACCTTTTCTAGCTCTACCTGACAACGACATTCTATAGAGGTATTCTACAGGCTCACATTAACAGAGGCATCAAATTTTTGTAAAGCGTGGTTTGGATTTCTTTCATATCTTCAGCTCTTGAGGGAGATACTAATCAAGAGATATTAAGTAGCATGTACATGTACATATAAAAGAAATCACATGAAAGTTTTGATCAATTTCTGTCATTGAACTATATTGGTCTTGTAATGCCTCCTGGCAACCCTGCCCTTTCAGTATGTATTGTACGATGTGTTGTGACTCTACATTTACCCCATATCTAATTGCCCTATAATTTGTTGTAGAAGATACAATAAAGGATTATATCAACACAATTAGCAGTTTTTCTAAATTAAAATTTTCCAATAGGCAGTTTTTCTTTAGGCTGGAGTTAGCAGGTGGTTTCTTTGCTAATAATAAGTTTTGCAAAATGGCCAAGAAAAAGTGGAGCAAAGTCAACAATTCGAAGAGAAATTTGTTAATACTTTGAGATCGAAGCTAAGCTTATTTTGATTTCAATATGCTTTTGGTTCATGGGATTGGATAAATTCTAGGGGCTTTTACAAAAATGCTCAAAAAATATAGAGCACTAACATCAAATACTCTCTTTTTCCAACAATTTACACACTTGTCCTTTTTTTCAAAATATTTTCACGCGTGCCCTAAAAACACCGCTCTTAGCTCCAGCAACGACTTTTTTTTTTCCCACTCTCACATTCACTCACCCTGTTGGCTTTCTTATGTCTTCTCTTCATTCTCACCATGTTCTACCAGTGTTTTTCTTTTGGATTTGTTCATGCATGTTTCGATTCTCCACAACAATTTGATGAGTGAAACAATTGATGCATGCTGTTTTTTTTTAAATTATCGCTTCCCCTTTTCCCTTCTAGTCTCTACTTTTCCTTGCCCTATTCCCTGTTACCTCATTGAAGATACCTGAACTCTGCAATGTCAATTTAGAGCACCTACAGTCATGATTTGTCAATCGGGTGAAACTCCCAAGATTTGCAACCTGAAATTAGCTTTCTTACAAATTGAAAATGGCTTAGGTAAGCACAACCTTCTCAATTCTTCAATGTTCCTATACAAATATATATTGATTTTGTGTTGTGTTGAGTTATTGATTACTTGATTGACCAAATTCCAAACCCCACATTAATGTGACACCTCAGACTATGTGCTGTGTTGACAGCTTGAATGCTTTTTTGATGTGTTGCGAAATTTGTAATCTGAGTTCCTTATGCATATGTCTTTGTCTGTAGATAAGTGGCTTTATTTTAATACATGAAAATTGATTATACAGCCTCATTGAGCACACAACTAATTAACTTCATGTCCTTTTAATTGCCTTTTAAATTGCACATGTATCAAGTATGTTGGCCATAATCATAGGCGAACTATCATGTCTTCATGCATAGGTCTCCAAGTGCTTCCTGATGAGACTGGAATGTGGGGTTTTAAGGAAACGTTCATAATGCAAGTGGTGGTGTTAGCTTTTTTTGTCTTATGCACAACTGTTGGGTTAGCGAGAGAGAAGAGATGTAAATATACATTGTAATTTTTTCACATTATAGTATTCTTCATTTAGTTTTACATTTTGGAGAGTAATTCAAATAAAAATTCGAATACTAGCTGTAGGCGAGGAGTACTGTATATATATGTAGTGAAGAAGATACTTCGGTAAGAGTAGAACTTCAATTAAAGGATGCATTCACAACATCTTCCATTGGCACGTCCTTGTAAGGCATCACCTTGGGAAGTCGAGAAGCCGCAACCTGAGCCAACACTAGGCAAAAGTCTCTTTCTTGCCTTTCGGAAGTCCAAAGTTGAAGATGTTATTATTAAAGAAAGATGTCATAAAATGTAAAAGCTTGTAATTACCTGAATTTTTTGTGCACTGTTTATACTTCAGGTTTCAGAGAGAATGCAATGGTTTAACAACTACAATATCTGTCACATCCATACCATAATTATAGGTACATTTGCATTTACATATTTATTGATTGAATTTAAGTGTAAGTTAGTATATATAGTTAGACTAGTGTATCGGGCTAAGCTATGACTTGTACTTGATCATAGAGTGAGAATTTTTAAATTTTGACGACACTCAAAATTGTGAGAATAAAAGAGATTAGGAATAAAATTGAAGTGAAGAATGAGTGTTAAAAAGAGTAAGATGATTTGGACTCAATCGAAACAAATAAATATCCTAGAATGCACAATTTGAAGTTTAAGAGTTAATAGGCAAAGTTAGCTTTTCAGTAAGGGTCAAAATGAGTATTTTGCAATCTGATTTATCCACTTTAAGCTCTAGAATCATCCTTAAAGTTGTGGTCATTTATGGACAGCCATAGGTGATAAACATAAGAAAAGAAACGAAGAGAGAGGAAGAGGAAAGTAAAGAAGAACTAGAAAACTATTGAATTCTTCAAGTGAAGCTGATTTTTACAAGCTAAATTTGGAAGTTTAAAGCCATTTCAGGCCATTAATTTTCATTCTTAAAGCCTAATTTTATTGATTTGGTAAGTAATTTACTTGTTTTTGTGGATTTCAATTAGGGTTCATAAGTTGCTGTTCTCGGGTTGTAGATATCTGGTTTGACAGTCTCTTTGTTTTAATCATAACTTGAGTTACAGATCTCCAAATTGAGTGGATGATTTGGAAACTTAGAAGAGTTGTATAAAACTTTTATTCTTTGAGCTTGATTTGATTCAGTCTCTAATGTAGCATAATAATAAGAAACATATTAATGCTTAGTCAGCTTGAGAAATTGACCTGGTTTTGTTTAGGTATTTATAACTCTTTCTGTGGTTGTCCAAATGAAGCAAAATTTTTATGGTATGTAGTAGACATATAAATTTAAGATTGATTTAAATTTGAGCTTCAAATTTATTCTTTATAATTTTGGGAAATTTTTGTAAGTTTAGCCTGAAACAACCCTTTTAGAGTCAAAAGGGTAGAATTATGAAATTGAGTTGTTTTGCACTTTTTGCACATCATTTGGGGGCTGCATGGTTAGGAAAGTATGTGGGAATGTTATATTGATGATTTTTTAAAGGAAATTTTATGTTTTATGGGCTGGAAAAGGAAAGGAAGGTGCTCGTGTAAATTAAGCAAAACGGTGAATCGATTGTGTTTGTTTTGGAAATCTATTTTGTGAGTAGATGTTCAAGCCCTTTAAATCTTTTTATAACAGCAATAAAATGAGTATTTTAGTGATGATTAATGAACCTAAATTTATGTATTAAAATGGTTTCAATTCAGCCTTGTTGACACTTGAATTACATGTTTTAATTTCAAGTTTTTTTTCAAGGTTTCAAGTTTACAAATTAAATGTGATATTTTTATATGCTTTGATTTGTGACCTAAATTGAGATCCTTTTAGTTTCTTGGTGATTAAAACAAGCTTATACTCAATCTAATTTTACTTCTTTGAACTATGATGAAGATTGTTGATTTTGAATGCCTATTGAACCATAAATGCAATAATGTAGTTTTGATTGATTATTTTGGTGAAAATGTCATTTGGTTTGTGTATTTCCACCCTATATGAGTTGTGTAAATGTGCTAAGGTAATTATGTTTGTTGTTATTGTGCAATAAATAACAGGGCACTTGATTACAGGACGGTGAAGGGAGAAGGGCCGTTCTGTGCTAATGTAGTCAAAGGGTTAGTCTTCAAGTGTGCCTAGAGAGTGAGTTTGTGATGGCCTGTATGTTATGGCCAAACTGTGATGCTTATTATAGGGATGGTTAATACATATGAAAGGTTGTATTGTTGTTTATAAAGGCATGTGTTTTACTTGACTAAGCTTTGTACAAGTTTAAAAGCAAGAATGACTTTGATATTTCAAATGGATTATAATTTGATTTTAAGTACTCTATTATTCTGATTTGAGAAGTTTAATGTGTTTGGTTTAACCAAATTATTTTTTGCTTGGAGTGTCTATTCATTGAGTATTTTTATATTCATTTTACTCTGTTTTATAAACTTTTCAGATTACGGGGCTTGATAGTGGGTGGATTGAGCTAAGAGAGTGTGTATAGAAGTTTCAGAGTAAGGTTGGCCAACATCCACATTAGAGGAGCCTTGTACCTTTGTTTATCAATCTTGTTTATATAAGTATTGTAAAAGAATATATTTTGAAATCAAATAATGGTGGCTAGGCTTTATGTAAAGCAACTATGTATAGATGTGTTTTATATTGCTTTGATGATGTTTGCTCTACTATGCTTTAGTTCGCAAAGATTAATATCAATCTAGTTTCAAAAATGTTATTTTCTATATTATTTAATTATCCTATACTATATTTATTATTCATAAAATCATCAAATTACAGGAAGATTTTATTTTCCATCACATGAATATATCAAGCTTTTCTTAGGAGGTATTTTAATTCTTTTAGCCAATATAATTATAATTATAACCTAATTTGACTAAATTAAATGGTTTACTAAATTGTTGGTTTTAAACGTCTATCTCGGGCTACGTGAGACTAGGTGTGACAATATCTGGTTAATTTTTGTCCATTTATTATTTGGAAAGATCTATGAAACATTGAAAAATAGAAAGAAATATAGAATTGTGCTAATGTTATAATATCTTCTTACCATGTGTCAATTAAGTTCCCTTAAAATTTAGTAGGATGATGCAAGATATAATTGTGTGGCTTAAACATATGTTGTTCATTATTTATAGTTTACAATAAATATAAAATATGTTGTTTTTATTAAAAGTTAGGTCTATAGTATTTTAAATTGGTTGTTTTTTCCTCTTCTTCTAAGATTTTTATTGTCCAATTGTGTTAAAAATTAACAAAATTATTAATTAAAATTTTTGTTACGCAACAAGCTTAAGAAATAGTAAGCATGATACTTAAAAATAACATATTTTCTTCATATTGTTTGTATATGATACAATCAATATATCATATTATCTTGATATTATAAGTATCTAAAACTCAAACTAGTATCTGAAACTTAAAAGCAATTCTGAAACTCAAAATAGTATCTGAAATTAAAAAAAAATCTTAAACTCATAAATACAATATACTATTTGAATATTATAAGTATGTGAAACTTCAAAATCATACCCTAAAAATAAAACAACACATCAAAAGCAAAATTTAAAATCAAAATGAAGCCAAAAAGATACTATTAATATAACAAAAAAAAAAAAAAAGAACACACCAAATTATAATACTTCAATAATTCATCACCATCAACACCATCTTTGTTAGATAATTGTAACAAAGAGTCTTGAAAAATCTGCTCCAAGGCGTGTAAGAATCGTACTTTCCTAAAGGCAATATTTATAGTGTACATTTTGCCTCTCGGATACATTGAAGCTTGGTGTTTGTAATGGTATTTTATTCAGAATTGATTGATAATAGAAAGTCAATTCCTGTCGAAAAGTAACTTTCTATATATATAAGACGAATGAGTGGTTACAATTTGGTAATAGACATGTCTATTTGAATGAGTAGACATGTTTCTTGGCAATAGTCATGTCTTTTTGTTAAAAGATATGACTACATGTTTTTTGGCACTAATCATGTCTTTTGATAAAGGATATTACTATATGTGGCTATTTTGAAAATGTCTAACAATCCCCTGCCATTTTCAAAATATAACCAAAACATTCATCTAACAACAATTTTGTAAATTATGTGTTACACATATATAAATGACACATTAAAGGCCTTATGTCCATATCCTTCGTGAGTGCATAGAGCCAAGCCTTTAAACTCCTTGAAGCGGCTTCACTTCAACGTATATAGGTGGATTTATTAGAAGTACCCCTGCAATTTGATACTTTGACTAAATGTCCATGGATCCATTAAGAGATTTAACTCACCCTTCCTTTCCTGCAAGTTCCAAGCACTATTAACCTCAGGATGACATTAAAATTTAATATAGTGCTTATAATCACTCTATTGATGTACTTTGACTCTTTAAACTTGAGACTTGGCATTATACCAAGCGTCATAGTTGAGGTTCCATCAATGGTGATTTGACAAAATGGATTTGAGACCCATCCCTCTTGACATTTTATTTACCATGTCTCTTGGCAATGCCTTTTTATTAGTGGATCAACAAAATTTTGAATTGATCTTGCATAATGCATAATCTATTGTGATCACACCATTAGAGATAAAATCTCTAACATGACTATGTCTAAGTCCAATGTTTCTTGACTTCCCATTAGATACATGACTATATACTTTTGCTAGTATTGCTTCACTATCAGAATGAATAGATATTGGTGCAACTGGCTTTGACCACATAGGTATTTCATATAGTAAATTATGCAGCCATCCTACTTCTTTACTTGCAGAAGCTAATATTATAAATTCAAAAGCTATAGTGGAGTTTGTTATGCATGTTTGTTTCTTGGATCCCTAAGATACTACACCACTTCCAAGCATAAACACTCATCCACTAGTGCTAGCATGATCTTCACGATCAGTAATCCAACTTGCATCTAAATATCCTTCTAATACTAAAGGATAGCCACTATAGTTTATATCATAACTCATAGTCTATCTTTAAGTACTTTAATACTCTATTGATAGAATGCCAATGCAAGTTACTTGGATTACTCGTGTATCTACTTAGCTTTCCAATTGCAAAAGCTATATCAGGTCTAGTACACATCATGGCATACATAAGATAACCTATTACTTCGGCATATTCTAACTGTAATAGTGGTTCTCCCTAATTTTTTTAATTAACTTGATGTTGGGATCAAAGGGAGTAGAGGCAGGATTACAATTTGAATGATTGAACTTTTTGAGAACTTTCTTAATATAATGAGATTGAGTAAGAGTTATGTCATCCTTGTCTCTCATAATCTTAATCCCAAGAACAACATTTTCCTCTCCTATATCTTTCATGGAAAAATTGTTTGATAAGAAATTTTTGGTATCTTCAACTTGTTTCAAGTTTGTACTAGAAATTAATATGTCATCAACATAAAGGCATATTATGACACCATCATCACCATAAAACTTGCTATAAACATATTTATCATATTGGTTAATTTTAAAACCATTAGCAAGTACTATTTGATCAAATTTTTTATTAAACCATTAGCAAGTTTGCACACCTTCTTTTCTTATGATTTAAATTTTTCTTAAAATCTTTCCATGAGGGAGGCATCTATAAAGTTAGACATAATAATAGACAAATCCGTATGTATATTATGTTATATAAAATTATTAAGAATTCTTTTTAATTCATGAAATTATTCTGTCATTGGCCTAGAATCATGCATTTTGTAATTATTAAAATGAAAGACGATGAATTTCTTACTTGTGGCATGCTCTTGCATGTACTTACTCTTCAATCTCTCCCAAAGTTCTTTTACAGTAGGCACATAGTTGTAGATGTCAAAAAGTGAATCATTAATTGCATTTAGAATGTGTCCTCTACATATCTTATCATAAGTGTCCCATTTTTGCCCCTTCCTTGATTATGCAAGAGTTTCATTGTCTTTCTCTTTCGACCTTGGTGTGCTTAAAATAGATACTACTTATAGAGAGACTAATAGAAAATTCACTGTCTTTTGCCATCTTATAAAATTTCCACCATCAAAACGATATAATTTTACTATACTAGTTACTAATTCTTTGAGTGTTGCCATGGATGCAAATTTCTACAAAAGAAATATTGCCTTTAGACTGTTAGATAATTGTAATAAAGAGTCATGAAAAATTTGCTCTAAGGCGTGTAAGAATCATACTTTCCTAAAGGCAATATTTGTAGTGTACAATTTTCCTATGGGATACAATGAAGCTTGGTGTTTGTAATGGTGTTCTATGCATAATTAATTGATAATAGAAAGTTAATTCTTGCAGAAAACTAACTTTCTATTTATATAAGATCAATGAGTGGTTACAATTTGGTAATAGACATGTCTATTTGAATAAGTAGATATGTTTCCTAGCAATAGTCATGTCTTTTTGTTAAAAGATATGATTGCATGTTTCTTGGCAATAGTCATGTCTTTTGGTAAAGCATATGACTATGTGACTATTTGGAAAATGTCTAACAATCTTTAGCAGAATATTTTTAGGGATAATCACTATTAACTCCATGAGGTTAGACACCAATTATTAATCGGTCCCTCCTTTTTTAGAAATTAATTGACTCCACCTTTACTTCTTATTCTATTTAACAAAAAGCCCCTTCTATACTTTTTCTCCCATTTGGCCGTTAGTTTTCAAGTCAACCTCTTTCACTTTGATGAAATATCCCAAATAACCCTTAAATAACCTGATATAAAATACATGTGAGCATTTAGGAGAAAGACATTTTCTTTACAGCTACAGTTTTTGATCTAAAAGAAATTAAGCGAAGGTTTTCAAAACTCAAGTATGTCTGCTACTCAACAACTTAAGGTAATATTGTTCATTGATTTTTTTTTTGGTAAAAGTATAAAGATGAGCATGGGTAATTTATCATAGTTGAAAAAAATTAGGGTTTATATCTAACTATTCAAGATCTCTAGTAGATTATAAGTAACAAAATGATGGCTTAATGTTGTAGGGTGGTAATAATGTCTGAATCAAGTGCAAGTGGAGGAAGCAGATAGAAAGGAAGATACTTGAATATCAATTATGAATGTGGGAAGAAGGCCAAAATCAAGATATGTGAAAATGCAAAGAACAAGAAAAAATTTTATTAGTATTGTGTTGAGGGAAAATGCAGAGGTTTTCTTGGATCGTGCATTCCAGCAACTACCTTCCCAACTAGCCCAAGCACAGACAATGTAAGACTAAGAAATATGAGCACGAACATGGACATAATAAATTAAATTAGAGATGATATTTTGGTATTGCAGACTGAAAATAAGACGTTGTGCAACTTAGTGGAAAATTATGAAGCTAGCTTGCAACAACTTCGATGTTTTGCTATAATATCAACTATATAATCTTTTATGGTGGTTGGGATTTTTCTGCTTCTTCTCAACATTTAAAGCCTGCAATGAAGAAATATTTTGGGCACTTTTTGTATTAACCCACGTTGATGGTGGTTGGGCACTTTTTGTATTAAACCATGTTGATGGGAAATAGGGTCAATTTCTATGGTGGTTTGGGTTCTTCTACTACTTATGTTAGGATTTTTTAATTAGCAAGTTAAGGAATGATGAATGGCCTTGTGTTGGAAAATTATTAATGTAATTGTGAACTACCTATCTAGCAAAGAAATTATTTCTTGCAAATTTATTTTCTTACTATTTAATTAGGCAATACCTGATTTACAAGCATAAATGATAGTGATATCTCCATAAAATAAGTATAATTTCATTTTCAGAATTTGAAATACATTGTACTTAAGCATTACACTTCTCCTCCAATGCAACTAAAATACAATGCCAAAGTACAATGTACAAAAAGAATACTATGCACTATAAGCTATTTTCTTCATCACTGTGCAAATTGCCAAAATTCTGTGTTTTCTAAAGAGTCTTTTGCTTGTTATGGCAATATATAACAAAAAGTAAGACCAAACATAAGCTATATTTTTCCAAAAATCAAAACTTTTTTAACTAAGTTCCAATATATCATCTAGTCATGCTTTGAAACGTGTCCTCTTATTTGGACCAGGCTGACTTGCACTTGCATTCATAGGACTTGGTTGGCCACTTGTTCTAGTGCTGCTTGTAGGTTGGTGGCTGCTTATAAATCTTCTTGTAGGTGGTGCTCTTTGTGGTGCTTTTTAAAAAAAATAAAGTTAAAACCATATTTAAATGAATTCAGAAAAAGAAATTGATGTTCTATAAAGCAAATCAGGTTACCCTTTTGTCAGTTGCTGTTCTTTGGCAAGTCCTTTTGTTGTGACCTAATTGGCCATAAATTTTACATCAAACCATGCATGATCTTTTGGATTCAGTGGATGGACTTGCTTTATCATCCTATCTTCTTCTATTAATCCTATTGTTGATACCCAAATTTCAGCAGTTTCCCTAAACATTAGATGATGAAGGATCTCTGTCGAAAGATATAAGGAGAATTTCTTTATAAAATCTCTCAGGCATGCTTAGACTGAGAAACCCAAGAGAAATAAAAAACAAATGACATGACATCTTTAGTTTTCACCACTGATTGCTGTCATTGTGCCAGTTTTCATGGACTGCCCATGCTTGGATCTGTGTGGTCCTTGTCTACCTTGTGTAAGCCCGATATACAAGGAATGATAAGAATCATGAGCCTCAGTTTGGATAGCCTATGAAAACTAATAAATAATGACATCTTTTGATGATGGAACCTATATGAAGTCGTCCATTTATCCTTGTCAGATTGGATGGATGAATTAGGAATTTAACTAGATTGTAAACATTCATGTTGGAAGAATCAAGTTGTAAACCACCGAGCAAAATCTTCATGTTCCTTGGTAAATATATCGAATATCGATAAGAGGTACATAAACTTGGATCCCCTTTGTTGACTATAGTTCCTGTGCTTGCGGGCGCACATAGACTATGGACACCATTTATGACCCGACGGTTGGGCCTCTGGCTGACATTATAGATTTACCTTAAGTACATTTGGGTATTGCTCTATGGTTTACCTTTTAAGTCTGATCAACAAGAATTGAAACAGCCTGGTCCGAGAGTAGAGTCATGGTTCCTCGATGACTATGATTTAAGAACCCACCTAGGACAGAAATGCTTGCCACATGGAGTGATAAGGTTTGAAGAAGTGATTGTTTTGTGTTTAGTTTTGTTCATTTTATAGGTACCTTTTACGCCAACCTTGTTTGTTTATTTTGCTTTTCTTTCTCTGTCCATGCATACATATATACACGTAGGAAGCATTCCATCATAAAGCTAACCCACAGTTTCCTTACAGCCATTTTTGCATCTGCATAATAGTAATGTTATAATTGTCATGCCATGCATACATGCCAACTTTGCTCATTATGCAGGATGCATCATGGCATGCATCATCTCTTTATCATCCTAACCACCATCTTTGTGCAGAAAAATAGCTCCTCAAAAGCCTCGTAAGTCCAAAGCTATCAAGTGCATCAACTTCTATCCTAGCACTCATATGACCGAGTCAGTTTAAGAGATTGCTCAGAACACCGAAGAACAGTTGAGGGATGCCCATAAGAAGATTATGAGGGATGGGTCTCTGTCTGACTTCCTAAAGAAAGTGATGAAAGCTACAATGGAGCAGATGATACGTGAAAAGGCTGACCATATGGAAGCTTCTGCCTCAGTTAATGTAAAGATGGATAGAGGAAAAGCTACAATGCAAACTCTAGGAATATTTACTGAAGATGATGAGTATTACCAAGCTATGAGAGGGGCACCCCCATAGGCGCCCACTAGACCAGTCAATATGACTAAGTATAAGACATCAAAGGAGGTCAAGATACTAGCCAATAAGATGGCTTAACTCGAATTCTCACTCAAGAAAAAGAGTGCCATAAAGAGTCATGACTACATCGACCTCTCATTGTTTAAAGATGAACCACTGCCTGAAGACTTCAAGCTCCCTAATTTTACCATGTTCAATGGCATTGGTGACCCTTACATTCACTTAAGATAGTATGCTACTTTCATGGCTTCTACGAAGCTCACTAAGTCATAGATTGTGAAGTTCTTCTTCACCTCATTCGAAGAAGGACCAAGAGCATGGTTCTTTTACTTGGAGTTTAAGATCAAGAATGACTGGATGCTCCTCACCCAGAAGTTCATCAAGTAGTATGAGTACAACACTTAGTTGGATGTTACAAGGCATGACTTGGAAACCACTAGGCAAAAAAGTTGTGAAAGCTTCTCAAATTACATTGCTTGGTGGAGAGGGAAAGTTCCCTTAATGAGGGTTATACCTCTGGAAGATGAGCAGATACAGATGGTGATCAAAGGAGCCCTGCCCCATTTTTGTAAACAAATGTTGTTTGTCCATTACCCTAACTTCAAAGCACTTCATCAAGTAGGTATCCAAATTGAAGACGAAGAGATTTCCCAACCTAAAAATGCCTACTGAACTTAAGCCAGTCAAAGCACTCACCTTACTGAAACAAACCTAACCATCCACTTCTTGAGAAATCATAAATACTCGAACTTCAACCTACCCATATCCAAATTCTTTCAAAGACTTTAACAAAAAGGCCTTCTTAAACTGCTTAAACCTAGACCTTTACCCAATCCTTTACCTGCATGCATCAATCCAAACCTTTACTGCCACTATCATCAAATGCCCAGTCATAATATGGTTAACTGCTACATCCTAAAAGACTGAATTTAATACCTTATAGACTCCAGCAAGATTGAAGACCGTGAAAAGCAACCCAACGTGAAAACCATCCCTTTACCCAACTACCGAAACATGCCACCTCTAGCCACCTATACAATTTCTTCGGGGTTACCTGAATCTTTCGTGGAGACTCTATCTAAGACATTCTAAAAAATGAATCAGAAAAGGCTGAAAGAGAAGAAAGGGAACTCTTAGCGGTACTTGAAATAGACTTTATTAGCCTCATCAGTGACTTAAGTGATGATGAGACACATCCCTCCACTTATCAATATATATCTATAGTTCCTACTTGGACCCTCGCATGATGATGTAAAGGAGTTTACGCCAGATGGCAATAAGAAGAATTGGTGAGGTTATCAATGATAACAGGCCATCCGAATATAAGGAAGAATGGAAACTAAAAGCAAAAGAAGAAGTATGGGACTTGTTAGGATGGCCTTCGAGAAAATTAAACTTTAAGGTGAAGTATATTGCTCCTTCCTCAGCTACCCTCAGGAGCAAGGATATTATGCCCTTTGGATGGGGAGATGAGTTTAATGAAGAAGATAGGATAGTTACTGTTCAATCACCAATTACACCTGAGGTAATGGGAATCAACATTTGGTATGACTTCGATGAAGAAATATCAGTCAACCATGTAACTAGAAGTGGAAGAGTGTATCAACTAATTGAAAAAAATTTAGTGAAGGGAAAAGAGACAACAAAAGAAGTTGCCAAAGAAAGTGAATCAGTTACTCAGAAGGAAGAGGACTCAATTCTGAAATAGCTTAAAAAGACTCAAGCATAAGTGAGTATTTGGGACCTCTTGATGAAATCATAGAAACACCAAGAAGCCTTAGCACATGCCCTGGATGATGCAAAGATCTCTTTGGATGTTTCCCCTGGGGACATGATAGCCTCATTGCTCTTAAAATCTGATAGCACTATTTCTTTCTTTGATAAAGACCTTCCCCTAGAGGGAAAAGCTCACAACAAACCTCTCTTCATCCAAGTGGTCATGAGAGCTAAGAAGACTTCATGTGTTATGGTAGATGATGGGTTGGTAATCAATATTTGCCCACTTAAGCTACTTCAAAAATTTAGCATAGCAGTTGAGGAGCTTGAAGCATTTAATGTAATCATCAAGGCTTATGATGACTCTAAAAAGCAAGTAGTAAAAACCTTCAAAGCCACCGTTACTGTGGGGGAGATTGAATCTGTTATGGAGTTCAAAGTGCTGGACATTCCACTTACTTTTGCCTTGCTATTGGGAGGAAATTAGTTCCATCCATTGGGAGGAGTGCCATCCACACTGCACCAGAAGATCAAATTTCCACTAAATGGGAAAAAGGTTACTGTTGAAGCTGAGACTAACAACCTAATACCTTGCAAGAATGTGACTCTACCTGCCTTCCAGGTATTAGTGATCAATGAAGATTGGGTTAACCCAAAGATAGCAGCTATGATGTAGAAGATGAGTTATGAGCGAGGAACAGGACTTGGGAAGAAGAAGAATGGAATTTTAGAACTGCCAAACTTCAAGGGACAGACCAGTAAGCAAGGACTTGGGTATGATCCAACTTCCAATAAAGGAAAGAAGACTGTCTTCATCCGTAAAGGCCTATCAAAATATCAAGGATAGCCTGAAGAGTGGGAATGTAATGGGCTCAAGAAGCCAAGATTTGAGATCTTCATCGACACTATCACTAAGATGGGAAAGAAAGAAGTCTACAAGGAAAAAGAAGAGGAGATCACTGTGTCTGAGATAGAGCAGCTCTTGTAGGATATGAGGATGGAAGCTGAAGCCCCTGTCCATACTAGCATCATAGCTCTCATCGACTCCAGCATAGAGGATGTTCTATTTGAGGATGTGCCTACTCTTGATGATATTTATATTGCTAATCTGTTTGAATCTGTTGATGTACTGAACTCTAAGTTTAATGCAATGAAATATGATTTTGCTTACTTGGGTGATGTGTCTTATGATAATGATGAGTATTTCATTGAACCTTACATGAGCATCTTTAACATTCATTCCATTAACATTGAACTATTTAACATGGGCACGGATGAAAATCCTCGCATGTTGCATATTTCAAAGAATGTTACCCCTGAAGAAATGAGAGAATAAGAAAAAATATTAATAAAATATTCGAAAGTGTTCGCTTGGACATACAAGGACATGCTCGGTATTGATAAAGACATCGTCCAACACTACATCCCAACCAAAGAAGGGTACAAGCCAGTGAAACAAAAGCTGCGAATGTTAAGACAAGAATGGGCACAGTTAGTAAAAGAAGACATAGAGAAGCAGATCAAAGATAAGTTTCAAAAGGTGGTAGATTATCCAAAATGGTTGGCTAATGTGGTTCTAGTACCTAAGAAGGATGGAAAATTAAGAGTTTGTGTGGACTACAGAGATCTTAACAAGGCATGCCCAAAAGATGACTTTCCTTTGCCTCACATACATGTTCTGATAGACAAATGCTACAGTATGTGCCACGTATTCCTTCATGGATGGGTTTTTAGGATACAATCATATCCTTGTGGCGATCATTGACAAAGCTAAGACTGTTTTCATTATTGAATGAGGGACATATTATTATAGGATGATGTTGTTTAGCTTAAAAAATGCAGGCACAATGAACCATAGGATGGCTATAGCCATGTTTCATGACATGATACATAAGGAAGTTGAAGTGTATGTGGATGTTATGATGGTAAAATCAAAGACTCGAGAAGGACATTCAGCCGCGTTGGAGAAGTTCTTGCAACAGGTAGACAAGTACAATATGAGATTGAACCCGAATAAGTGTGTATTTGGTGTAACTTCTGGGAAGATGTTAGGGTATGTAGTAACCAAAAAGGAATAGAAGTTAATCTAGACAAGGTAAAAACAATTAGAGAAATGCCGACACCCAAGACCGAAAAGGAAATCTATGGATTCCTCGGGAAGCTATAATTTATCAATAGGTTTATGGCTAGATTGACTGAAGTGTGTGGACTGATATTCAAGCTGCTTAGGAGGGATCAGCTGATAATTTGGGACAAATGATGCAAAATTGCCTCTGATAGAATTAAAGACTATCTCATGAATCCTCCAATTATGAGACCCCCATAAATGGGAAAGCCTTTGATCTTTTATCTGGAAATCAAAGGGAACGCAATAGGTGCTATGCTAGCTTAAGAAGGAGAGGCACGAGTTGAACATGCTATCTATTATTTGAGTAAGAAGATGTTGTGTTATGAGGAGAAGTACAACTAGGTTGAGCAGATTTGTCTAGCAATGATCTGGGCTATGAAGAAGTTAAGGCACTATTTTCAATCTTATAAGATCCAAGCAATCTTAAAGCTAGATCCCATGAAGTATTTATTTAAAGCACCTTCCCTAATAGGAAAATTGGGTAACTGGCTGGTGTTGTTAACAAAATTTGATATGGAATATCTAACTAAGAAGACAATGAAAGGAAGAGCAGTGGCTAAATTTTTGGCATTGAACTTGACCTCAGATGAAATAGAGCTTGAGTTTCTAGATGACCTTACAGCAACTATCGAAGTCCAAGGATGGCAGATGTACTTTGACGGAGTAGTGAACCAGTTCGGAGCAGGAATATGAGTAATTTTGTTGACTCTGGAAAATGAGGTTATTCCTATAGCAAATAAGTTGACATTCGGGGTTACAAACAATGAAGCAAAATATGAAGCATATGGGATGGGAATGGAAGCATTGACAACCTTAAAGTTGATAGAAGTGGAAATACTGGGTGACTCCACGTTAGTGATTAATCAAGTTACCGATGAATAAGAACTTAAAGAACCACACTTGAAACCCTATTTAGAGCACTTACAGCAGCTAAAGCAATCCTTCCAGAAGTGTTGGTCATTCATTTACCTAGAAATCACAATAAGGTGGCATATGCTCTAGCATCACTAACATCAGTATGGGATGGACCGACAGGTATGCCTATGAAGCCACTGTTATTGCTAAAATCTAGTTAGCCATGTTATAAGAGTGTAAAGGTAATGGAAGTAAGAGTGGATTAGAAGTCATGGTTTTATGATAAACAAAAATACTTGGACAAGCAAGAATACTCGGAAGGTATGAGTGAAAAGGATAAGACAGTCATAAAAAAATTAGCAGCAAAGTTCATTCTTTACCAAAATACTCTATACAAAAGGACCCAAGATGGAATACAACCCTATTGTTTAGATGAAGTTGAAGCAAAGAAGGTAATGACAAATATTCATTAAGGGGTTTGTGGTTCGCATATGAATGGCTCAACACTGGCTAGAAAAATAATATGACAAGGATTCTTCTGGATGACGATTGTTGAGGATTGTGTTAAATTCACCAAGAAATGCCATAAATGTCAGATTCATTGAGATATTAGTTATTTGCCGCACTTAGAGCTACATACTATATCTTCTCCTTGGCCCTTTGCAGTCTGGAGACTCGACATTTTAGGAGAGATTCACCCCACAGCTTCTAATGGACACAGATACATCATGGTAGCCATTTATTACTTCACAAAGTGGGTAGAAGCCAAATCCTTTACCAAACTTAGGGCAAAGCAAGTGGCTAAGTTCTTGGAGAAAAACTTGTTCTGTAGATATGGGATTTTGCATCACTTAATCTCGGACAATAGGGTACAGTTTCAAAGGAAAGTAAGGGCACTACACGAATGGTATAAGGAAAGAACTACAAGTCATTGCCCTCCAGGCTGCAAGTCAATAGAGCAGATGAAGCATCAAATAAGAACATTAAGAAGATCCTTTCAAAGATGATCGAAACTCACCGCGTTTGGGCCAATAAGTTACCTTTTACTCTTTAGGGATCCTGTACGACAGTGAAGACATCTATGGGGGCAACTCCTTTTTCATTATTATATGGGACTAAAGCTATCCTCCCCATCGAAGTAGAGATGAAGTCTCTATAGACAGTAATCGAAGCAGGTTTACCCAAGGTGAAGTGGGTAGAACATAGACTCACACAATTGAATCTAATAGACAACGAAAGGCTAAAGGCACTTTACCATACTCACCTGTATCAAAAAAGAATCGCGAAGGCTTTTGACAAGAAGGTAAAACATCACAACATCAAAGCGGCAGATTGGGTATTGAGGCAAGCCAAATAGAATGTACCAATCCAATAGGGAAATTTTGACCCAAATTGGGAAGGACCTTATCTGGTTCAGACAATTCTTTCAAAAGGTGCAGTTAAGTTGACGGACGTCGAAGGTATTATTGGTATGCACTAGGTCAATCATATGTGACTATATTTTGACTTTATTATTTTATTAATAAAGAGGCACTTTCATTATCATTTTTGTGTTATGATAATTACTTGAATAGTTAATTCTTTCTAAGGACATCAAGTATGTGACTTGATAGTGAAACCCTTAGATTAAATATGAGTTCTATTCAAATTATCCCTAGTCATAATAATGAATTAAGACTAGTATAATGTTGACTGATGGTTATGTTTTACTAATCATGAATATAACATATTAAGTCAACTCATAGGTACTATTTAGAGAAATAATGTACTGGATTGACCCACTGTGAGAATACTACATAGATAATTATCATAAGTTATTCTCATCACAGTAATATTTTTTTAGTCCTTCGACCTTGAAATCACCATGGATTTCTACATAACTATTTTATATTTTGACACATTCTAACATTGTATTTAACAGGATGATAGAATAGAATGTTGTTGGATATGAAATGAGTTATGTGAGGAATGTGAGTGATTGAGAAGGAATTTATCCCTCATTTAATATGAGTAAGATATCTATGGGCCCTTTGATAAGATAGACTGAAAGGAAATTGCATGGCCATGCTAAAATTAATTGACAAAGAGTTATCATTCTTAGTCTACTTGAAATCAAGTCATAACATTATTGAACTATATAAGGATGACATAAACTATGCCTTATGTTCAATTAAGATGTCATGTGATAAAGGGACTATAATATTGATTGTATTAAGGTTATGTCGGATTATCAGCCTTCACATAACTTAGGTAGTCATAATGTGTTGCTAGAGACCAATTATGACTTGTAGGCCTAAATTGGGATTTAGGCCCACTGCCGACGTTATATGAACCTACAGGGTCACACACTTTAAACAGGCCCAAAACGAATATGGGTTTACCAAACCTAATTAAACTCTATGGAAATAAATAAATATATATATTTAATTACATTATTTATTTATTTAATTACTTATTTATTTAAGGTAATGGTTATCTTAAATAAATAGAAAATTTATTTCTAATTTAATATTTAAAATAAAATCAAAATTAAAAGTGGTATATACCAAAAGGGCATTTTGGTAAGTGAAACCCTATTTGAGAAGTCTATAAATATATCATGTTCTCTAGGGTTTCATATACGTCTATCACTTTAGCCACGTAATTTCATTTTCTCTCCCTTTTGAGAAAAAACAAAAAACATAGAGTTCTTTTATTCTTGATTTATTGAGATAATCAAGAAGGTGCTAGCACACAAATTCATTTTGAATCAAGGGCTGTTCGTATGGATACTAGTAAGGGGCACATCCTTTTGGATTCGTCTCAATCTAATCAAAGAAAGCAAAAAAAAAAGCTCGAGGTAAGGTGTTACCGGTGTGAACCTCCTTTCTCCCTTCCAGCAATCTAGCCTCTACTTGCGATTGTGGTAAGATTTTGAAACCCTAATTAAATTAGTTAATTGAATTACATGGATCTGGGTTCAGGTTTGTGATAAATTTTTTAAATTTTTGCTACGTATAGTATCACGAAACCCAATAGAAGGTAATGAGCTTTTAGAGTGGGTCAATGTCGATCGACTGAAGCGATACTATTCATAAAAAAAGTTGAGAGGAAAAATACTTAATTAGAAAACCTGAAAGGGCTAATTAAGGACAGAGGTACCACTATTATAAAATATTTAATATGCAACCATGCCTATAGTAAATGTCATCTGGTGCGAATGGAAAGGGATTGTTAACCTGCACATATTAAGTAGTAAATGCCTGAATCTATCACATATAAGAGCAAAGCTTACATCTTAGAGTTCATATTTTTTCTTGATGTAATGGTTTTGGATTACTTGTTTTAATTGTAACTTCCTTTTCATGTCTTATTTTTTTTCATTTTATTTGTATGAATCGTGCCCACGCAATAAGCTGAAGAAAAACATAAAAAAAGGGAACACACAAGGAATTGAAAAATCAAAATCAAGTATCCACTACAGTAGTGTATCAATGAAAGAAGTGACCCAAAATATTACAGAATCAAAGTCAATACAGTTAGCAAAAGGAAGAAAGAGGGAAGGAATCAAGACTCGTCCCCATCATCATCATCACTGCCTCCAGAGGGTCCTCCATGACTGGGTCTAGCACTATGGAATCTTAGTGCCTCTTGCTCAGCACGTAGTCTCTCAATCTCACTCTAATAATATGCACCCTCCTGCTAGCATAACATCTCTTGTTGATGAGTCATCTCTGTCTGCTTATGCATTAGTGTCATGTGTTCACGTTGCATATTTAAACAGGAAAGAAGGAATAAAGATACTCACATGGGTCTCGATAGAGTGATGAACATGATAGCTCATCAAGCCTGAGGTGTATTGGTACCCATAAGTAGCTGTGTCCCGAGGAACCTGCAAATGAAAATAGTTAGTAAGCTAAAAATCTAGGAAGCTGAAGAAAGAAACAAGATCAGAAACTCACATGAGTAGTGTTCTCAGGGATGTAAGCCACAGGTCATGTTTATTGAATAAATATTGATGCAAAATGACAATTTATTATAAGCAAAATAAAGTAGAGATTATTCAATCAACATGCAAATTGCCAATCTCATCACACAGATCACAACAATTTCTCAACTACTAGCGGCAATAAAGTAAAATGCAAGACAGTAAAGTAAACGTGCAAAAATGATTATTTGGTCCTTAGATTCGATTGAGCTTGTTTGGTGTTTTTAAAGCTTTAGCTTTATAGGATTCTCAAGTTTCCTTGTCGAGAGGTTGAAAATGACGTGTGTAATGCAAATTTGTATACCTTTGAAGCGTGCTTTGACAAAGATGAAAGTGGGTTTAGTTTAAAAGCGGTCTAAAAAAATCCTATGAAAGGGCAGTGGATGAGCTAAAAGTGTGTAAATTGGGACTCATGAGTCTTCGATTTTACAGTGTTTAAGTGTATGAAAGGCCCCCTTTTTTCTCTTCCTTTTGCTCCCCCCAAAATAGGAGATAAAGACCCTTATTCATAGGGAAAAGTGTCAAAAAATGCGTGATCACACGTCCCAAAGTGCGTGTGCACGCGCTTTTCCACATGTGCACATGTACCGGAGTACATGATTATTTTTTTGTTAGTGGTCATGCCTCTGGTGCGCGTGATCACGCGCCTTGGCCCATGATCACGCGCTCTTACACATTTCACGTGGCCTTCTTGGGCTCCGATCGTGCTCTTTTGGGGGTGTTTTTTAGGGTTTTTGGACATTCCAGATGCATTTTTTATGTCCATTTTGTCAAAATCAGCTTCCATTTTCATGCATGAGAAAAGTGTGTTTGGATGTGGTCACGCACTATAAATTTGCTTATGCACTACTTCTTGGGATTATGAGCACTATTTTGGGGTCAATTCCATAAGTTTTTAGGGATTTTAGACATGTTTCTGATGTCCATTTCATCAAAAATTGACTTTTAATTTTCACAAAGTTGAACTCCGATATTACAAGATGAATACCGGTTTGACGAGTTGCACGTTTTGAGCGACGGTTGCTTGAAATGAGCTACTTATCATTCCAATAAGTCATAATTCATAAAATCAGGGTATGACTTAATGATTCAGTCATCGATTTTGCTCAGTTTGGGCTTTTTAGACTGATGGCATGCTTCAAAGGCGGTACGAATGAACAGACACTTATCATAGTTGGAGAGATATTTTTATCATTGGACCCTTTTGGGGACAATCAGAACTCGATGTATGACAGTCGCCCCTTGCTTCGCGTGTCTTGTGTAAGCTCCTAGCACTAATGTTAATACATGCAAAGCAATGCAGAGATGCAAAATAGTTTTCTAAGGAGAGAGACACTTACCTAAGTGCTGTGTTGTCTTTGGATGTATGTCTGACTTGGTTCTTCATTGTTGTTTGGTGATTTGACTATCATGCAAGATGTAGTTTGGGATGATCACCCCTTTGGGCGTCGTACTTGATACTTCCTAGAAATATCAAGGGTTTTTAACATTCTCTAGCAATGTTAAGGGTACTTAACATTTTCTTGTGATGCTAAGGGATAATGCCACTAGAACCTCTTTAGGTGTTAGGCAAACAAATAATGCCACTATAACCTCTTTAGGTGTTAGGCAAAGAAATAATGCCACGATAACCTCTTTAGGTGTCAAACAAATAATGCCACTATAACCTCTTTAGGTGTCGGACAAACAAATAATGCTACTATAACCTCTTTATGTGTCAAGTAAACAAATAATGCCACTATAACCTCTTTAGGTGTCAGATAAACTGATAATGCCACTATAACCTCTTTAGGTGTCAGGAAAACTGATAATGCCACTATAACCTCTTTAGGTGTCAAGCAAAAGTAAACATTTGTGATTATGACTGTGTTTGTGATTATGATTTTTGTATGATTGTGATTGGTGCATAGTGCAACTATGATTTGTTACCTTTTGGCTCTATAGTAGATGCTCTTGGATTTTGATGAATTCTTATTGAATGGATGTGTTTTAAAGTTCTTCCTTTATTTTAATGTTCTTGTATATGCTTTCTCAATCTTGATTGGTGATAGTGACTTTGGATTTATATTAGCTAGTTGCAGCTCGAAGTCTTTCTCTTAATTTGATCTTCTTGTGGATGGTTTATGATCTTTGATCGGTGATGATGATTTTTGGATTTTTATTGGCTGGTTGTAGCTTAAAGTCCTGAGACGGCACATATGAACATGTGAGCATGAGTTCATTATTACTTTGTTTGAAAATAATTTTTTATTCTTGAATTTATGCATTGAATTAAACGTGGTTAATTGAGTGCTTCTATTCTTGAATTCTTCCAATTGATCCATCGATGCCAAGAGTTGTATATATTAGAGCATTTGAGTTGTCTTAACTATGATAACCTCGAGTTAATGCTTATCTCAGCAATTCAAAAACATGATCCACAACTCGTGGTCAAGACTGTTTGTGTTACCAAGTAAAGAGCAAACTTCCCAAGTAAATTTTTAAAGAATGTAGCAAGATGAAACTTATAAAGAATGTAGATGAACAAAATAAATTTCAATTATTGAGAGACTTTTGAGCTAGAAAGTGATAACTGACCATACATTATTTGTTTTTATATAGGGATTTCCTTTTTTTGGTACCCCATGTTGTTCCCATAGTACTAAGCGTGGATATTGACAAAAGGTCACGCGAAGATTTATCATTGTTATTATTTTTTGCTTTTCTTTCCCTGCATTTATTTTCATTTTTCTCTTCTCAAGCATTCCTTGCCCTTTGTCACTCAGTGCAGATGTCGTCAAGGAGTTCTTTGAATACTTATACTCAAATTTAAGCATTGAAGTAGGTGAGTATGGTCTTGAGATCACTAGCCTCTCTGAAAGTTATCTTGATAACTATAATTTATTTTTTTCATCGATCTCCTTTATAGGTTTTGTCTTGCGTTTTCTTCGTCCATCCAGGTTGATTAAAGTTTAGAAAGTCTTGACTTAGAGGTGTTGATCGTGCTTAGGAAATCATAAAATGAGCATTAAAGGAATATTATAATAATTGAAATCAGCTCAATCGATTCTAATATATACAATTCATGGTAGAGATGAAGTTTGCAAAAATGTAAGAAAAGAGTCGTTATTATTTTTATTTTATTTTCAATGTAAATTAGGACTCTTGAGTCTTCAATTCTATAGTGTTTCAGTGAATGTAGGCCCCTTTTTTTTCTCTTCCTTTTGCTCCCAAAAATTGGAGGTCTATAAGGAAAACTGTCAAAAAATATGTGATCACGTGTCCCAAGGCGCGTGTGCACGCATACCGAAAAATGTGATCACTTTTTTTACACATGATCACACCTCTGGTGCATGTGATCACGCATCCTTGCATGTGTCCACACGTGTTGGGCCCATGATGATGCGTGTTAGGCGCGTGATCATGCGCTTTAGCCTATGATCAAGCGCTCTTGCGCCTATCAGGTGGCCTTCCCGAGCTCCGATCGTGCTATTCTAAGGGTTTTTTTTAGGGTTTTTGGATCTCCTTGATGCGTTTCCAATGTCCGTTTAGTCAAAATCAGCTTCTATTTTCACGCATGAGCAAAGTGTGTTTGAATGTGGTCACACGCTATAAATTTGCTCATGCATTACTTCTCGAGATTACGCGCACTATTTCGAGGTCACTTCTGAAAGTTTTTAAGGCTTTTGGACTTATTTTCGATGTCTGTTTCATCAAAATTGACTTTTAATTTTCACAAAGTTGATCTTTGGTCTTACGAGATGAACATCGGTATGATGAGTTGCACGTTTTGACCGATAGTTGCTCGAAATGAGCTACTTATCATTTCGATAATTCATAATTCGTAAAATTAGGGTACAACTTAATGATTCAGTAGCTATTTTGCTCGGTTTGGGCTTTTCAAACTCATGGCATGCTTCGGAGGTGGTATAAATGAACAAACACTTGTCATATTTGGAGGGATATTTTCATCATTAGACCCTTTTGGGGATAGTCAAAACTCGATGTGTGACACTAATAATAAACTCAATGCCACTCTTGTCTGAACAAGAAATAAAAATGATATTTGTGCTCATAGCAGGTACATAATAACATTTTTCCAAATTGAAACAAGTCCGCTAGGCAAAGTTAAATCACAACTTCCTACAACTAAAGTAGCAACTCTTGCTCCATTGCTAACTCGTAGGTCCACTTCACCTTTAGCCAAGATTTTACCCCTTCTTAGACCCTGCACATTAGTATAAATGTGAGATCCAGAACCAGTATCTAATACCCAAGAATCAAAAGTAGATAAATTGATTTCTATAACATGAATACCTGAAGAACTAGTCACACTACCCTTTTATTTCAGATCATCCATAAAGAGTTTGCAATTTCTTTTCCAATGGCCCAACTCATTGCAGAAAAAGCATGTTCCCTCCTTAGGTGGTTTTGCTTGGGATGCAGGCTTAGGCTTGGGCTTGGGCTTCTGAAAGCCTTTAGAAGCATTGATCTTGACTTTACCTTTTCCCATTCTTTTCATACCTTTCCCTTTTTTAACCATTAGAACATCCTTAGTAGTCTTGATGTTCATTCACAACAGTCTTAAGCATACCATGCAATTTAGAAACAGATTTTTTGATGCCATGCATGTTATAGTTCATAACAAAACCATCATAAGTTTCTGGTAAAGATTGGAGAATGATATCAATGGCCAAATCTTACTCAATCTTAGGACCAAGCCTTTCAAGATCTTTAAGATGACATTTCATCTTAAGAACATGAGGAGCCACTGAGCTACCAATAGTCAACTTGCAAGAAAGTAATGCCTTAATGGTGCTAAACCTTTCAATTCTGGCTTTCTCTAGGAACATTTTCTTGAGATGATCAATTGTGGTATAAGCATCCATCTTCATTAGCTGCTTTTGTAAATTTGAATCCATGCATCCAAGCATGAGGCAAGTAACATCAATAGAATCATTGAGATGCTTACTATGAGCACCCTTTTGAGCTCTAGGAGCATTAGCAACTGGTTCATCAGGAACAGATTGATCAAGGATATATTCCTTTCTTTCTTGCTTAAGAATAATTCTTAATTTTCTGTACCAGTCAAGGAAGTTAGTCCCATTAAGCTTATCCTTCTCAAGGATCGATCACAGTGACAAATTAGATGTTGTGTCCAATGCCATTATCTACAACAAATATATATGCAATGTACTCAGTATTTTATTAAGTTATTTTAATGAGGCATAATTATAAATTCCACAAACAATTTATTCAAATTAACAACCCTCAAGTTAACTTGTAAATTATAGTGGGTCAAGATCTGTATTTCACCATACTCTAAGTGAGCTTTGGCTCATCGCCTAAAGATATGGTTATTTAGGTAGGTAACTCTTACCAATTACATCTCATGTAACTCTTGGAAGGTATGGGATTTGACATCACATGTCCTAGTTTAAAAAATCCCATTTGATGCCCTAGGTCCAAAACCCTTTTGATGACCTAATTAAGTCAAATTATAAAACATGTTTGGAAATCACTCTTTTCTAACTTGCCTTCCTCAGATGATTTAATACACCATGTTGTGGCAGACCCATATATAATAATCTAAGGCTTGACAAGTGTTTGAGCATATGGGAGGCATCATGGTTACTTAATATTGAATGAGGGTTCCCATTTGTTTTTACTTTATTTGGGTATTGTTATGTTGTAAACATACATCACATGCATAGCATCATATACATAACATAATAAAGCAATAAAGTAAACGTGACATAGCATGGCCCAAATCTATATTGATCTTCATAAGCCAATATGAAGATCAATGGTCAATCCTAGGTAAAAATACATCCACAATATTGAGCCTTTCACCTTGGATCTACACTTTGAGTTTCCATCTTGGATCTCCATCATTGGCCTCCTTTGTGTCTCCATGTTGGGTCTTCATTTACATTACATAACAAGTTGTAATCTACACAAATTTTATTACTAAATAAAATTAAAACAAATAAAAAATGACTCATAGGCCGTATTCAAAATTACAATCCATAAATATTACAACCCAAAAATAACATAAATCCAATCACATTGGTCTTAAGGGTCATGCTATGCACCATGCATTTTACACTGAGCACAGAAGAGCATAATAATTTAATTTTCATTAAAATTAATTAATATTATGATAAGAATGAATTATATAGTGAATCCATTTGGGATCAAAGTCCTAAACCATTGTAATCATATTACATTTTATTAATATGTTCAAAACATACTAATTCTTTGTTCAACATTTGAACAAAAATTATGCCTTAATAGATAGACACGGTTGTGTCAAAAACAGACACGGTTGTGTCTATCTATATTTTGTAGGATTTTCTCTTAGACACGACTATGTCAAAAATAGACATGGTTGTGTCTATTTGTATTCTCGCATATACACAACCAGGTGCGACTGTGTCATCTAAGTGACACAGCCGTGTCCCCCTGTAACCCGAATTTGCATACACGAAAATAGTATTTTTTTAATGAAAACTTTGTTTAATCATATTAAACAACTATAGGCATTAATCATATTAATGTATATAACTGTTTTTGACATGGATTCAAATAAATTATCACATAAAATGTTCAATTGAAATTTTGAAAACACTTTTCAAAATCAAATATAGATATATCACATATATATACAAAAACCAATTCCACACATCTCATGTATATGTCACATATATGATAAAATCAATTTAATCGAATTACAAGTGGCTCTGATACCACTGTTGGGTTTGGTGATACTAAACACAGTGAAAATTTAAAAGTTTTTGTCACAAATCTAAACCAAGGATCCATGTAATTCGATTAATTGATTGATTTAGGGTTTCCAAAACCTTACCACAAACGCAAGTAGAGGCAAGATTGCTAGAAGGGAGAGAGGGGGTTCACACCGGTGACACCTTAACTCGAGCTTTATGTATCTCTTTATTTGATTGAGGCACCACTAAAGATCACGCCCTCCACAGTATCCACACGAACTAGGTCACGAAAGCAAAGTAGGTCTGCTCGAACCTTTGTTGTCTTACAATACCTTTTCACTCTACGTGTTTTTCTTATCTCAGAAGAAAAAGTAGAAGGAGGAGAAAATTAGTTTAACCTAAAACACTACAGAATAAGATGTATATATATATATATATACATTCTATCTAGGGTTTCTCTTACCAAAACAGTTTTGGTAAGATTAGACTTCCTTTTCTACTTTGATTCTAGTTCCAAATTAGAATCATTTCCTATTTATTTAGATAACTATTACCTAAAAAATAAATTAGGAAATAAATAAATACTAATATATATATACTTGTTTATTTAATCTTTTATAGAGATAATTATTGGGCTAATTAACCCAAGTCTGCTTTGGGCCTGTTCTAAGTGTGCTACCCTGTAGGTTCACATAACGTTGGCAATGAGCATAAACTTCCCATTTTAGCCCACAATTGGTCTCTAGCGAGACATTATGACTACCTAAGTTACGTGAAGGTTGATAATCCGACATAACCTAATACACAGCGTGTATAATGGTCCTTTGTCAAATGATATCCTGATTGAACATAAGGCATGTATTATGTCATCCTTTTATTTTTCAATCATATTGTTTCTCGATCCCAAGTAGACTGATACTGATAACTTTTTATCATTTTAGTATGACCATGCATTTCTTTTCAATTTAACTTATTGAGGGGCCCAACAGATATCTTCTCAAAATAATTGAGGAAAAAATTCCTTCTTAATCACTCACATTCCTCACACAACTCATTCTATATCCAATTACAACATGTTTTACCATCCGATTAAAGTATGGTGTAGGGATGTGTTAAAATGCAGAACTTATCATGCATGAAACTATGGTGATCTCAGGTCAGATGATTCAAATAATACTACTGTGATGAGAATCACCTATGACAATAACCCATGTAGTATTCTCATAGTGGGTCGATCCAGTACATTATTTCTCTAAATATGAACCTATGAGTTTGACTTAATATCTCATATACATTATCAGTAAAAATTAATCATCAATCAAACTCATACTAGTTGTTATTCATTATTATTCCTATAACAATAATCAACTAGGGATATTTAGATTAAAATTCAAGTATCATATAAGAGTTTACTATCAAGTTACGTACTTGATGATCTAGTAGAATTAACTAATCAAGGATAATACTAGAATTAGCCAATAATAATAAAAAGCTCTCTTTATTATTAAAATAGAAATATGACAAAGTCAAAGTATGGCCATTACATATTTGGCCTAGGGCATAACATTAACATGACATTCATATAGGGAGACTCGGACTTTGGGGCAATGCCATGGGATTTACCCATTTCTCAGTAGTAGAATATGACAAGTCCTCATTTCAACCCTGACATTCGACCGTGTGGCACCTAAACTTCCCCATATTTACGCCAGTTATGACTTATGAATATGCTTGTAGTATTAATACTAAACGTCCTCCATCTATAGTATAGTGTTAGCGAAACTAACCAACCCCGCATGTTTGCGACTATCGTGGTTCCCTACTTTCCCACAAATGTTTAAGGCTTATGCTCGTCTTGTAGCCCACATATGTGTTTGAGCCTCATTCTTATCTCGAGCCTCGCATTCGCCATACCCTTCCCACACTTTACCAATCCCACATACTCGAGGGTCATCTACAAGTCTCATTATTCCTGCGTATATCCAAATCCCACGTGTGCCTCGTAATTCCCATATATGCTAGCACATAGCACAAGCTATGGTTGAACCTTGAGTCTAGAACACGCACTATGAGTACCTCGGCCTCGTAGTGTCCATAGAGCTCCTTCTCTATGGAGACCATGAATTCCTCTTCCCTGAACTCGATGCTCGTTGCCTAGCTTCTCAACTAGGGATCTCATTTAAGGCTATGTCGTCGAACATGCACACAAGCCTCAGGAATGGTGAAGAGCTTACATCGAAGGTACCGCCTTAAAGAGCATAAGAAGCACCTTGAAGGTTACTAGGAGGAGACATCATAATGTTCCCCCCATCACACCCTCATACATATAAATATATAATATTTATTCATATTTACCAAAGTGCCCTTCAATATACTTTTCCCTTCACGTTCATCCTTGCCCGGCCATATTATACTTTTCTTGTTCATTCATGCCCTTACCCTAGGGCTCCTTCATCGCCCCATTACAATAGGGTGTACCCCCTCTAAGGTCTTCTGCTTTTTGAGGAGCCACACTTGACACTTCTCATAAAAAAAAAATTACTCTTAGATGCTTATAAAATAAATTTGATAGTTATTCAAGTCCATCTAATTTTATTTGAAGGATTGAATTGTACTTTAAAAAAAATTACTTTAAATCCCTATAAAATAAATTTGACAGTTATTCAATTTTATCTTCTTTTTTAAGAAAAATAAAATTTAAAAAATATTTTTAGGGTGCATTCTATGGTTACTTTGCTTTTTACAAAGTAAGTTTTACTTTATTTATAACCACCATTGAATGATGGAAAACACTTTCATCCTATGGTAATAAATACAAAGTAAAAACAAAGTATCAAAAAAATAAAGTAATGGTAGAATATCCCTATTTTCAAGTTTTAATTTTACTACTTTAAAATTAATTTTTAAACTCTTACATAAAATTTTAATTTTTTTCTGCACCAATTAAAAATAATAAGAAAAAAGTGATTACTTGTGAATCAATTTATTATATAAATTAATATTAATAAAAATAAAAATAAATAAAATAAGAATTTTCGACTATCACTATAAATAATAATAAAATTTTAATGTTTTAATTTTTTCGTATTTTTAGAAAAACTAAATATTTTTTTATATTCTTGACCAATATTTTTAGTATTTCAAATTTCTCTCTTTTTTATCTAATACTTTTTTGGTTTGATCTCTATTAAAAAAATTTCTATATAATGTGATTGAAAGTTGAGAAGTAAATTTTAAAGTAATTAAAATTTAAGAATTTTTAGTGAAAATTTAAAATTTATGAAAATATTTAGAAATTATTTTTAAATTTATATCAAGAATGAAAACATAGAATTTAAAAATATTTTCTTACATTTTTTTTTCTAGAAAAAAGATGATAAAAAACTTAATAAGCGTCAAATTTATTTTATAGGGATCTAAAAATAATTTTAAAAATACAATTAAGTCCTTAAAATAAATTTCAGAGGAAATTTCATAAAATAGCCCATTTGACCATACTTCTTTCTTTTATGATCTGGCTCATTCCATTTTTTCAAAAGTGGTTTTTGCATTTTCTTTTTTGGGTAGCATCTTTTTAGTTTTCATTTTTAGTTTTTGCCAGCTCATTCTATAGAATGACAGTTGTATCTCAACCACAAAATACTACCACACGCATGCTTTTTTTCATGTTAAGCAATTTCTAATGTCATAGCAATCAGTTTTTAGTGTTCGTGTCTCTGTATGTCTCACTCGTGGGTTCGATCGCTTTTAGTTGGAAAGAGGTATTGTAGTTCTTCATATATCTTATACAAAACTATCACTCTCTACTCACAATCAAGTCAATTTAACTACAACTTTATCCCTATATTCAAGCCCTCATTAG